>ONZH01019791.1:600000-899619 GCA_900303285.1 Rhinella marina | reverse complement strand
TCTTGCTTGTCGTCCAGGGGGTCTTCTGGCTGGGGAGGCACGGCTCAACTGATGAGCACAGGGCGATCGGGGTTTTTAAAACCCGATCGCCCGCGCTCCCATGTTCCGCGCTGCCGGTGTGCGCGCTTGCGAGCGCACGCTGGCAGCCCTGTGCGCAAGTGGTCTGGCGCAGTGAAATGACGTCACTGCGCCATCACGAGCGCACAGGAATTCACAGGCGGAGGATCTCTTTGATCCTCCTGCCTGTGAGTCACCCTCGTATCTCCGGCGCTGTAATTACAGCGCCGGAGGAGGGAGGAGGACAGAGACAGGGGAAACCTTTTGTTTCCCTGTCTTGTTAATCACCCCCAGCAGCGCTGAGGGTAATTAACAGAAGGGACAGAAGATCGATCGATCTTCTATCCCTTTGAAGTACCTGAGACTGGACCAGTCATCAGGTCTCCATCTGTCCCCAGCAGATGGGCGATTGTCCATCTGCTGGGGCTATGGGGGGGGGCACCCGGCTGTATGCATGTATCTTAGATACATGTTCATGACTGGAATCATGCCACATGTATCTATATACATTTGGGGGATATATTATATACATATAGATGTATATATATACATCTGGGGCATATATACATACATCTATATGTGTCAGACACATTGGGACCGATGGGGCATGAATGGGGGCACATGAAGGGACTGTGGGGCCATCTGAGGCCCAAACGTGCATATGGGCCAGAGACCCCAACGTGGGGTCATATATATATATATATATATATATATATATATACATGCATGCCTGATTAAAGGGGCATGCATGCATATACATATATACACTCTAGGGCCAACACTTCCTTCTACAGTAAGTATAATCTATATTGTGTGTAAAGAGTAACTTACTGTAAAAAATGATTGTATATGGTAACTATTATATATATATTTGTTGTATAGGTTAAATGTAGTGTATTAGCGTTTGTAAAGGGTAAGTATAGTGTATAAAGCATTTTTATAGGTAAGTGTACTATATATAGCACTTGTATAAGGGTACGTGTAGTGTATATAGCACTTGTACAGGGTAAGTGTAGGTATATAGTGTTTGTACAGGGTAAGTGTAGTGTATATATGTGTTGTTACAGGGTAAGTGTAGTGTATATAGCAATTGTATAGGGTAAGTGTAGCGTATATAGCATTTGTATAGGTAGTGTTATAAGTGTAAGTGTGTGTATATAGCATTTGTAGGGTAAGTGTAATGTATATAGCATTTGTATAGGGTAAAGGTAGTGTTATAGCGCTTGTACAGGGTAAGTGTAGTGTGTATAGCATTTGAATAGGGTAAGAGTACTGTATATAGCATTTATACAAGGTAAGTGTAGTGTATATGGTGTTTGTAAGGGGTAACTGTAGTGTATATAGTTTTGTACAGTTTAACGGTAGTGTATATAGCGTTTTGAAAAGGATAAGTGTAGTGTATATAGTGTTTGTACAGGGTATCTGTAGTGTATATAGTGCTTGTACAGGGTAAGTATAGTGTATATAGTGTTTGTACAGGGTAAGTGTAGTGTATATAGTGTTTGTACAGGGTAAGTGTAGTATATATAGTGTGTTTGTTACAGGGTAAGTGTAGTGTATATAGCATTTGTATAAGGTAAGTGTATTGTATATAGCATTTGTACAGGGTAAGTGTAGTGTATATAGCGTTTGTACAGGGTAAGTGTAGTGTATATAGCATTTGTATAGGGTAAGTGTATTGTATATAGCATTTGTACAGGTAAGTGTAGCGTATATATCATTTGTACAGGGTAAGTGTAGTGTATATAGTGTTTGTACAGGGTAAGTGTAGTTTATATAGCAATTGTATAGGGTAAATGTAACGTATATAGCATTTGTACAGGGTAAGTGTAGTGTATATAGCGTTTGTACAGGGTAAGTGTAGTGTATATACTGTTTGTACAGGGTAAGTGTAGTGTATATAGCATTTGTATAGGGTAAGTGCAGCGTATATAGCATTTGTATAGGGTAAGTGTAGTGTATATTGCATTTGTACAGGGTAAGTGTAGTGTATATAGTGTTTGTACAGGGTAAGTGTAGTGTATATAGCATTTGTACAGGGTTAGTGTAGTGTATATAGCGTTTGTACAGGGTAAGTGTAGTGTATATAGCATTTGTATAGGGTAAGTGTATTGTATATAGCATTTGTACAGGGTAAGTGTAGTGTATATGGTGTTTATACAGGGTAAGTGTAGTGTATATAGTGTTTGTACAGGGTAAGTATAGTGTATATAGTGTTTGTACAGGGTAAGTGTAGTGTATTTAGTGTTTGTACAGGGTAAGTGTAGTGTATATAGTGTTTGTACAGGGTAAGTATAGTGTATATAGTGTTTGTACAGGGTAAGTATAGTGTATATAGTGTTTGTACAGGGTAAGTATAGTGCATATAGTGTATATGTACAGGGTAAGTGTAGTGTATATAGTGTTTGTACAGGGTAAGTGTAGTGTATATAGTGTTTGTACAGGGTAAGTGTAGTGTATATAGTGTTTGTACAGGGTAAGTATAGTGTATATAGTGTATATGTACAGGGTAAGTGTGTATATAGTGTATATGTACAGGGTAAGTATAGTGTATATAGTGTTTGTACAGGGTAAGTGTAGTGTATATAGCCTTGTACAGGGTAAGTGTAGTGTATATAGTGTTTGTACAGGGTAAGTGTAGTGTATATAGTGTTTGTACAGGGTAAGTATAGTGTATATAGTGTTTGTACAGGGTAAGTGTAGTGTATTTAGTGTTTGTACAGGGTAAGTGTAGTGTATATAGTGTTTGTACAGGGTAAGTGTAGTGTATATAGTGTTTGTACAGGGTAAGTGTAGTGTATATAGTGTATATGTACAGGGTAAGTGTGTATATAGTGTATATGTACAGGGTAAGTATAGTGTATATAGTGTTTGTACAGGGGTAAGTGTAGTGTATATAGTGTTTGTAACAGGGTAAGTATAGTGTATATAGTGTTTGTACAGGGTAAGTGTAGTGTATATAGTGTTTGTACAGGGTAAGTGTAGTGTATATAGTGTTTGTACAGGGTAAGTGTAGTGTATATAGTGTTTGTACAGGGTAAGTGTAGTGTATATAGTGTATATGTACAGGGTAAGTGTGTATATAGTGTATATGTACAGGGTAAGTATAGTGTATATAGTGTTTGTACAGGGTAAGTGTAGTGTATATAGCATTTGTACAGGGTAAGTGTAGTGTATATAGTGTTTGTACAGGGTAAGTATAGTGTATATAGTGTTTGTACAGGGTAAGTGTAGTGTATATAGTGTTTGTACAGGGTAAGTATAGTGTATATAGTGTTTGTACAGGGTAAGTATAGTGTATATAGTGTTTGTACAGGGTAAGTATAGTGTATATAGTGTTTGTACAGGGTAAGTATAGTGTATATAGTGTTTGTACAGGGTAAGTATAGTGTATGTGTTTTTCTTATGACGGTGCTGAGGACACAGATGACTTAGGGGAGTGACCTCTGTCATATGTTTATGCAACTCCTCAAAGTTATGACTTTAAAGGGAATCTGTCACCAGATTTATGGTGTCCTAAGGGCAATATAATCAAGTGACCGATTCCCCTAACAAGATGTTGGGTCACTTTCTTTACTTGACAAGATATTTTGCCAAAGTATTTTATTGAACATCTCCAGCACATGCTGAGTCCTGAATATTCCTGAGCTCACCTGCTGCTGATTCATTTGGGAAAATCAGGGGTGAAGAGGCGGCGATCTCATGACTGTGGGTGCTCATCAGCACTGGAGCTGCTAAGGTTTATAAGTGAGGGCAGCAGAAATCTGGTGACCCATTCCCTTTAAGCAATATTTGGGTGAGAGTTCCCAGGGTCTTCCTTTTAAGTAAAATGGAAGGTCCTGTCTTTTATCACACAATTAATTAAAGTCGTGTGATCCCATCTGCCAACCCTTATGGCATCTTTATCAGATGGGTCCTGTGACAAGGTATGGCCTCATGTATTCTACAGACATTCAGGGGGAAGGGGCTGTAAACCTTTGGGTGAGTTACTGGGGACTTCAATAAAGAAACATTGGACAGACGGTCCGGAGACAGGACACTTTGGAATGCGGAGGAGGGGGAAGGCTCTTCACCTCTCACCTATGAATCTATAAGGTGCTGGTCAGCAGAGTGGAGGTTGGGGGGCTGGTAATTATTCACGCCCCTTGCCTGTTTTCTCCCTAGGAGAAGAGGAGAGAGGAGGTTGGGGGTAGTTGTAGTGTGCTGGGAGCTTTGGATGGACCAGGACCTGGTGCCACAAGAACGGAGTAAAGACTGGGGATCGTCTGCCATCCACTCTTGGCTAGGAAGAGCCACCCTTCAAGTAGCAGAGTACCCAGGACGATTGGGGATTGAATTGCTGGTGTCGGAGTACCGGGTGGCACCCCCGGATTTATTCATTGTTGTCTCAGAGTTAGCCATGTGAGTTGGTGCTCGTCCGTGTTCTGTGGAGTGATTTCCCTGTGATGTAATAAAGTCCTCTGGATCCGTGTCCCATTCTCCGTCCCTGTGTGCTCTGTAATACCCACGCCGTGACAGGTCCCTACACTAACACTTTTAGAACAGGTAAGTGGAGCTGCTATGGGCATGTTCGGACCCCAGACCTCACACAATCTGTATTGTATCAATGCCGTTCTGTTCTCACCATCATGTGTGCTATATCTCTGGGTGTCCAGTTAAACAAAAAAGTCTTAGGGTAGGGACCCATCTGAATGAGGTCGCCGTGACGTGGCAGATGGGCTCGCACAATTTCATCACATTGTGCGCTAAGAACCTCACGTTACATTTTGAAGTGTAGGGAGAATATTTCACTTCACAGTTTATATAAGTACGGAGTATAACTGAATTTTCTGAATGACAGGTCACTTGGGTTCTGTTCACACCTGCATCATGGTTTCTACCAGTGACACCCAACAGACCATATTGATTTATAGATGTGTAAAGAGCCTCGGTCACAGTCATTCAGTAGGTCAGGGAGCAGCAGCCTTCAGCACTCCATTTGCTGTGAAACTACAACTCCCAGCATGCACACTTACTGGGCTGTTTTTGTAACTCCCATACAAGTGAGGAGGATTCTGGGAGTTGTAGTTACAGAACAGCTGGTGTGCAAGAGGTTGCTGATCCCTGCAGTAGATTAAGCTGCAGTCCTGTACACAGACAGTACAGCTTATACATTGTGGATGTATGTGACAAGTGACAAACTCAACCCAACCACAATAATAAATTCAGCACAGCTACAATGACTGATAGGAAGGAAACACCTGTAATAGCATATTAATAAAGGCAATGCCCAATATGTTTATGGCTCAAAGCAATGTGTCTCAGCTGTTTCCATACATCTCTAACGGTTGTATAGAGGTACAACATGGATCGTTGGCAGGGCCATATTTACCATTAGGGACAAAAAGGCACATGCCTTGGGGCCCAGCAGAGAAAGTAGTCGTTTTAGTTTTTTTTCTTTTTTTTCCCTGCCAACAGAGAAAAGAGCCAGCTGCCTGTAATAATGAAGAAGAGCCGTCCATCCGTCCGCTCTCTGCTTCATCATTCCTCCCCTCTGCCCTCTATACTGCTAGTCTGTGCAGGGGCAGGGCAGGCAGGCAGGCAGTTGCCTCTGCACCTCCTACACAGACCAGATGTGTATCCTGCTGCTGGGGAGCGAGGTGATGTAAAGTTGTTGTTTTTTTTTACTTTCAGTGAAGGGGACACAATCCTGGGCATATTTCTGTGAGGGGCCACAACTGGGCATATCACTTTGAAGGGGGCACAGTCCTGGGCATATTACTGTGAGGGGCACAATCCTGTGCACATTACTTTGACGGGGCACAACTGGGCATATTACTGTGAGGAGCACAACTGGGCATATTACTGTGAGGGGCGCACATATCTGGGCATCGCTACTGTGAGAGAGCACATATTTGTCATAACTACTGTAAGGGGTAACATATCTGCACAATGTGGGCATAAATACTGTGTGGTGGCATAAAGAGGGAATAATTACTATGGGGAGGCATTTAGGGGACTGGGTGGGATTAGATATTTAGTTATGTTGTGGGCAGAGTTAAAGGCGTGGCCTAGTGCAGAAAGAGTCTCTCTCTTCCTTCTTTTTAAAAGTTGGGAGGTATGGTTAAAAGGATGGGGAAAAACCTGATGTGAACCCAGCCTTAGATGGACACTCCCAAATACACTACAAACATGATGCACAGTAGCATACCCAGCTCCACTACTTGCACTGTACTCATACAGCACTGCTACCTACACAGTATATTACAGAGAGGAGCCCATCCCCCCAATAACAGGCTCCAGCAAAGACATTGCCCGGAGCCTGACTCCTCCCACACATGTGACTGATCACATGATCATGACATCACGGAAGGTCCTTTAGCCCGGTAGCTGCAGCTTGTGTGGAGCTGTCATCCGGCTGTTCAGGGCTGTCAGGTAGGAGGCTGACGAGGTCTTGATGGGCCCGGCTGTGTCAGGGCTGTAGTATCTGGCTGCGCTGTATGCTTGTGCGTTATGTAGCGGAGGCTCGGACCCGCTGCCTCTTGCCTGCATTATGCGTTTATAGTGACTTCATGAATCAGGCCTAAGTGGTGCGATCCCGGCCACAGACGGGTCACAAGAGCCGACTGTCCTCGGGATTTCCATCCTGTCATACGTCGCATTTCGCTGCTGATCGTCTGTCACTTGTCGATTATCTTAAGCAAGGTGGCCCTAAGTATTACGTTTGACTGGGGCTTCAATAGCTTGCGAGATCACCCACTGACAACATGAGCTCTGTTCACATTAAGGCATCAGTTTTACCATCTCTAAAGGGAAAGCATGTGAGATCCTATGGGACGCCATAAACAGGGATGACATTTGCCACAGTCATTGAGGATTGTGAAAGGAGTAATTCTAGCAGTAGGTCAGTGTGGCTCAGTGTTCATGCACACAAACGTATTTTCTTTCCGTGTCTCTTCCGTTTTTTTTTGTGGACCGTATGTGGAGCCATTCATTTCAATGGATCAGCAAAAAAAAAAAAAAACAGAAGTTACTCTGTGTGCATTCCGTTTCCGTATGTCCGTTCCACAAAAGAATAGAACATGTCCTATAATTGCATTACGGACAAGGATAGGACTGTTCTATTATGGCTGGTTCACCCTGCATCACGGATCGCGGACCCATTCACTTGTTCTATTTTTTTTTTTTTTGCGGTGCGGACAGTCGGATGCGGATTGCGGATCCCATTGAAGTGAATGGGTCCGTGATCCTCATGCGGAAGCACCACGGTAGGTGCCCGTGCATTGCGGACCACACGGCCATGTGAACAACCCCTTATGGGCCAGCTGCTCCGTTCTGAAGAATACGGAATGCACATGGATGTCATCCTTATTTTTTGCAGACTGCAAAATACATACGGTCATGTGTATGAGCCCTTAGGGTCATGCACAGGAAAACATTTTTAAACCATTGACTGTTCACCGATGGTTTGAAAAATCATTGTGTGTCCTCAGGATAGGTGCTGCTCACCCCCTCTGATCAGCACCTCTGCAGTAGTACTGGCACTGGAAGGTGCTGTACACTGCAGCGCTGCTCACATTGCTGTAGGGATAGCATGATGCCAGAATTTTTTACTTTGATTTCTATACCATGTAAAGTATCACATTATTTGATATCAAGTCGATACCACGTCAGAAATTTTTAAAAATGGCGAGGTGACCTGCTATTAATGTGAGGCACATGGAGATCCAAATTGATGCGTCTTGCTTTAATAGGAACCTGTTAAGTGCCTCCTCGCGTAATGGATGTATTGGGCAACATGGGGTTAATGCGTGAGGTATTAATGTGAGGCACATGGTTTTATCAATTTGGAGCTCCATGTGCCCCATACTAAGGGCTCATTCAATTTTGCAGAACGGGTGTGGACCCATTCATTTCAATGGGGTCGTAAAAGATAGAACATGTCCTATTCTTGTCTGCAATCGCGGAATGGGTCCGTGATCCAAATGTCGCGGCCCCACAGTCAGTGCCCGTGCATTGTGGACTGCAAATTGCGGTCCACGGCACGGGCACTGACAGCACACGTTCATGTGCATGAGCCCTTAGGGTTTGTTAGGTTGTGTATGTTTTATGTAAACTATAGTTCTACAATAGTTGCTATTCTCCTGATAAATCCTGTACTTAGTCTTTTTAACCATAACGTTGTATAGAATTTTTACAGTCTTTTTCGTTACAAATGGTTGGTTTACTCACTTTCCCAAATATCTATTTTCCTCAAAGCTGGCCCTCCAAATGGCTGAGTGTGATACAGACGCTGAAAGCAGCCACCCTTTGGATGGGGATATAAGCAGTATATCTTTACAGGTAATGTTTTTTTATGCCTTGAAATAAGGTTAGGATTTGGGTAAATGACACATTTTGTGGTGTGCTGTACAGCCTGTTGTATGTGCACAATACAAGTATACATTCAGTTTCTATAGGGAAGTAGCCGTATCTAGTACTATAGCACTGGTTTCGGCCTATAGTGTCACTATTTGTATATATATAGGTAGTATTGACTGCTATCTTTAGGAATATCAACTGATGGTCAGTGTAGCCTCCAGTTGCTGTTGGCTGAGGCTATGTTCACATGGACATATTTGTGATCTATGTAGGATGCACTTTTTTTTTCTAAAAATGGAAGTGTATCCCAGCAATGAGAAAGAGGCCTTGGTATAGTGATCCTACGGTGATCACAGATATGGCTATGCAGGTCCATGCATTTGATCAGCTGTAGCAAGGTGACTACAACTCTGCCCAAAAAGTATAGCTTGGACTTGAAGCTATGTGAGCGTCCGACAACATGCCCACTAAGCAACAAAAAGGAATGTCTTCTGACAACGGAAGGAAGAATCATACAGATGAATATGTGTGTGCAGTGTATTCACCACCGGGACTATGTTCTAGAGTACAGAAAATAGTACTATATAAAGGATTGGGGGGGGAGTCATTCACAACACAATACTCTGTTGCAGATTCCATTAAAAAGCAGGACGAAATACTGCGGCATGATGCGATATTTTGTCCAGTAAAATGCTGGGCTCTGTGATGGCAAACTGACCCCATTATAGTCAGTTGCTGAAGTCGACAACTTCTGTCATTTTCGTTTTTTTGCTCCTGTGACGGTACACAGAACAACGGAAATGGTTTGCAGAGGTGTAGTGGGGATCTGAACAAACCCTTAAGTGCAGAACATATGTAACTGCATTGAGACCAGATTTAGGTAGAAAATCCCTTTTTATCCTAATTGCTGCCTAAAGTTATTGGGGGCAGAACCTTAAAGGGGTTCTCCGGGAATTAAGAAAATGAAACTAATTAGATATTACTTTATTATAAATATATTCCCAAATATCTTCTTTAGTTATAATTGCTCATTTTGTCTAGGGAAAAATAAAATGGCCGCCGTCCTATTAGTACACACAAAACCTGTCCTCATCACACAGCAAAACACTGAACTAAAGAGCTGCCTTATCCTCCTCTCTGCTCTGCTTGTCAGGGATTATGGTCCTGAATACGGCTGATAAGATCTTCTAAATGATATTGATGTTTTCAGGAATCCATGAAATCGGATAATCTCACCGTGCGATTCTCAGTAGAGGAACTGGAGTCGCATGAAGAGAGACAAAAGAAATCTTGCAAGAGTGAGACAACAAAGATCCACCAGAGCCCGACCTTAGTGGGTAGGATATGTTTCTTTTCTTGTAAGGAATACCATGCATTTCAAACATTTGTAGTGGCAGGAAAAAACTGTACAAAGGATCCTGAAGTAGCACTGTGACGCCCTCTGTCGTCTGAGCTAGACAAGGGGCTTATTGGAAGTGAGGTGTGGCTTTGTGGGAAGGGGCTGTGGCGGAATACACCACATTTAGCACCTACACTGTGCCACAATTTTGGTGTAAAGTTTGTCTGAAACTAACCCAAGCAGTAGTTGCTATGAAGTTTGATGAAGTGTCTGTCCTTGCACCAGCGTGAGCCACTGTGATAAATCTGGTGCAGGCCTAGACAGTAGGATAAGTAAATCTGCCCGAGTTTGGTACATGTCTGTCAACAGGGTTAGTAAATCTTTGAGCTAAGGTAAAATGGTGGTGATTTATATATTTCTGTTTTGGACTATGGCACTGTGTTGGTCGCTGATTATTACTTTTATTTTTATATTTTTGATGTATCCATCATTGTGTTTCTGCCATCAGGTTACATTTATGTGAAGCCAGAAATAGTATCACGTATTCAGAGAGGAGAAGAGCTGTGCGTGAGGAGCAATTTGTATTCTCAAAAGTGGAACCGCAAGGCCAGTTCCTCCACAAGTAAGTATTGCGGGGTGGTTGGAATCTAGGACCTATAGCAGGCCAAATTTATCAAATGCCTCTCACTTCAGCAAATGGGATTTTTCATGTAATGAAATGAAATGTATATAATGTGATGGGAAAAAATGAATCAAGCCAGCAAAGGAGGCAATATGGATAATAACAATACATTAGTAAGTGCCTTACATTAAAGAGGCTCTGTCACTAGTTTTAACCATATAGCATTAGATATATGGCCACATAGGGCTCATCACCCTTTCCCCACACATACCTTTATTTACCAGAAGGAATCAGCCATTATCCAGGAAAATGCACTTTTAAAAATATGGTAATGAGGCATCGGAGCACCGGGAGGTGTGTTCTGCTCTTCTGGTTATTTAACCATAGAGCGTCCTTTTCACACATGCTCATTATACATCGTAAAACTTAGCTTTCATTTCTACCTCTAAATATAGGCAACTCTGGACTCATTAAAAGCACAGCAAAAGTAGAAATGCCTGGTGTTTACGAGGGGTCACCGTGTAGATTGCAGTCATCCGACTAGCTCCACTGTCGTATTATCAATGATTTGCTCCCTCTCTTATCATACATAGTATCCCTCACACACCAGGAATTATCATTTCTGCCTGCTGCTATTTAAAAAACATATACACACACACATAGACACATCTGCCTCCCAACATGTTTCACTGGCTCCCCAGCGTCATCAGGAGATGGCAGTCTGTGCGTTTGGTGGCGGAGACCACCTTATAATAGGTGTGTTTATGACATCAGCTTGTCACGAACCTATCAATGTGTCAGAATTACTCTGACAGAGACATTCGCTTCGTTGTCTCTCACCTCTATTGGCTGCCCTCTATCCTGTTTACCTCCCATTCCTCCTCGTCTCCAGCATCGTCACTAGTCTCGTGCTATTACGAAATCTCGCGCATGCGCGAGGACTTAGAAATTTTTTCGTTGTGCCATCACCGCCGCGGCATCTGCGCATGCGTTGGGACTTAGAATATTTCAGATACCTATCTTTCATTGCGCATATCATTGCACTTAGAAATCTCGTGCATGTGCAAGGACTTAGAACTTTTCATTGTGCCATTATCGCCACGGCATCTGCGCATGCGTCGGGACTTAGAATATTTCAGATACCTATCTTTCATTGCGCATGTCATTGCACTTAGAAATCTTCCCAAAATATCACTACCACTTAGGGCATCTAACTATATGTCGGGACTTTGAAATATTCCTATTATTTAGATCTCATTGCGCATGTCACTGCACTTAGTCACTTTTTTTAAAAACTATGATGAATACTAGGACTTCAAACAAGCTGCTTTCATGATGACCATTCTCTTACCTATATAGGCATCTACTAAAGCCATTCCTATTCCTCCAGATAAATAGATAACTACAGGATACAGTGGTCTTAAAAGCACCACTGTATCATGGGTTTTTGTCTTCATAGATATTAGTATATTTTATCTCTAGTTTTTACTATACTCTATTAGTTAGTGTCCCAAATGGTCAAAGGGGGGGGGGGGGGGGGAGAAGGAGAGGGGAGCAGGGGAGGGGTTACCAACCTTGAGGTTCAATAACCTGCATCACTACCATGTAATATTATTATTCGTTCCCTCCATTGGAGGACCCATCTTATTCTTGATATGATATTATACAGATTATTTTCAGGTAAGTATGATGGTCTAGCTCTATAGTATGCTCTATGGATTACCTTTTTGGGATATCCTCTACTGAGGAATCTGTGGTACAGTTCCAGTACCACAGATTCCTCAGTAGAGGATATCCCAAAAAGGTAATCCATAGAGCATACTATAGAGCTAAAACAACTAATAGAGATGATCTACTAAAAACACAATATGAAATTAGGGAAAAGAAAGTGGTGAGATGTATAGGTACATACGATGTACAATCTAAGGCCGTCTACAGAATTATGAGTAGGTACTGGCATGTCCTGAGATCGGATGGAGATTTGGCGGAAGTCTTGCCCCCGAGACTAGCAATAACTTATAGAAGGGGCAGAAATCTAAAAGAATTACTGGTACATAGCCATTATCAAAACACGAAAATTAAGAAGGAAATATGGCTAAGGCCTCTTTCACACGAGCGTCGCGGATTCGGTCCGGATGCGTTCAGGATGCGTTCAGGAAAACTCGCACCATTCTGCAAGCAAGTTCAGTCAGTTTTGTCTGCGATTGCGTTTAGTTGTTCCGTTTTTTCCGCGCGAGTGCAATGCGTTTTGATGCGTTTTTCACGCGCGTGAAAAAAAACTGAAGGTTTACAAACAACATTTCTAAGCAACCATCAGTGAAAAACGCATTGCATCCGCACTTGCTTGCGGATGCAATGCGTTTTTAACGCAGCCCCATTCACTTCTATGGGGCCAGGGCTGCGTGAAAAACGCAGAATATAGAACATGCTGCGATTTTCACGCAACGCAGAAGTGATGCGTGAAAAAAAACGCTCATCTGAAAAGACCTATTGAAATGAATGGGTCAGGATTCAGTGCGGGTGCAATGCGTTCACATCACGCATTGCACCCGCGCGGAAAACTCGCTCGTGTGAAAGGGGCCTAAGTGCGAAGGGATCATATGCATGTGGAGGCTGTACCTTCTGCAGATATATTTCCCCCAAAAAAGCATTTACTAATCCAGTAGACGGAAAGAAATATATAATCAAAGATTACATTAACTGCCGGACGATGGGAGTAGTCTATGCCATCCAATGTGAGTGTCCTAAACTCTACATTGGAAAAACAATACAGGAACTTAGGAGGAGGATCTCCAGGCATATCAGTGGAATTAACACAGGAGAAGATACCCCCCTCTCTAGACATATGAAAAGATACCATCAGGGAAAATACCATAATTTAAAAATATGGGGAATACAAAAAGTAGGAGTAGGCCCTAGACAGGGAGACATCGATATCAAACTCCAACAGGAGGAAGCGAGGTGGATATACCGCCTGAAATCCCTATCACCAAGTGGAATTAATGAAGGTTTTACCTTCACATCCTTTCTGTAAAATATTTAATATGCCTAAAGAACAATGTAAGTCTATAAGACTATGAAGCCAAAAAATAATGAATTTCTGGCATTATTATTAAAAAACAGTTAGGAGACCATCATACTTACCTGAAAATAATCCGTATAATATCATATCAAGAATAAGATGGGTCCTCCAATGGAGGGAACGAATAATAATATTACATGGTAGTGATGCAGGTTATTGAACCTCAAGGTTGGTAGCCGCTCCCCTCTCCTTCTCCCCCCCCCCTTTGACCATTTGGGACACTAACTAATAGAGTATAGTAAAAACTAGAGATAAAATATACTAATATCTATGAAGACAAAAACCCATGATACAGTGGTGCTTTTAAGACCACTGTATCCTGTAGTTATCTATTTATCTGGAGGAATAGGAATGGCTTTAGTAGATGCCTATATAGGTAAGAGAATGGTCATCATGAAAGCAGCTTGTTTGAAGTCCTAGTATTCATCATAGTTTTTAAAAAAGTGACTAAGTGCAGTGACATGCACAATGAGATCTAAATAATAGGAATATTTCAAAGTCCCGACATATAGTTAGATGCCCTAAGTGGTAGTGATATTTTGGGAAGATTTCTAAGTGCAATGACATGTGCAATGAAAGATAGGTATCTGAAATATTCTAAGTCCCGACGCATGCGCAGATGCCGTGGCGATAATGGCACAATGAAAAGTTCTAAGTCCTTGCACATGCACGAGATTTCTAAGTGCAATGATATGCGCAATGAAAGATAGGTATCTGAAATATTCTAAGTCCCAACGCATGCGCAGATGCCACGGCGGTGATGGCACAACGAAAAAATTTCGAAGTCCTCGCGCATGAGCGAGATTTCGTAATAGCACGAGACTAGTGACGATGCTGGAGACGAGGAGGAATGGGAGGTAAACAGGATAGAGGGCAGCCAATAGAGGTGAGAGACAACGAAGCGAATGTCTCTGTCAGAGTAATTCTGACACATTGATAGGTTCGTGACAAGCTGATGTCATAAACACACCTATTATAAGGTGGTCTCCGCCACCAAACGCACAGACTGCCATCTCCTGATGACGCTGGGGAGCCAGTGAAACATGTTGGGAGGCAGATGTGTCTATGTGTGTGTGTATATGTTTTTTAAATAGCAGCAGGCAGAAATGATAATTCCTGGTGTGTGAGGGATACTATGTATGATAAGAGAGGGAGCAAATCATTGATAATACGACAGTGGAGCTAGTCGGATGACTGCAATCTACACGGTGACCCCTCGTAAACACCAGGCATTTCTACTTTTGCTGTGCTTTTAATGAGTCCAGAGTTGTCTATATTTAGAGGTAGAAATGAAAGCTAAGTTTTACGATGTATAATGAGCATGTGTGAAAAGGACGCTCTATGGTTAAATAACCAAATGTAAATACAAATGATAAATATACGTCCGACACAAGCTCTGAGTGAGACTATTGGAAATAGATTCTGCTCTTCTGAGCACCGCATCTGCGACGCCCTTCTTGCTGCTAACGCCGCCCTACGTGATTAAAAAACGCCCCTCTGCTGCATGATGGACAGAGCTAGACTCTCTGGTCTAGCGCTGAAATCCCGCGCCTGCGCACTGACTCGTTGTACGCAGATGTAGCAGCGCTAGCGACTTCTCCTCTTTCACTCCTTTCACTCGCAGTAAAAGTACGCTAATTAGGTGAATGCGTACGCATTAGCGTACAATGCATAGCATTAGCATACACATTCATACGCATTAGCGTACAATGCATAGCATTAGCATACACATTCGTACGCATTAAGATACAATGCGTAGCATTAGCATAAAAATCATCAGATGTGTACTCTATTTACGATATTGTTCTGCGCTCGCGCGATTCTCCTTTGATCACTAGCGCTGCTACATCTGTACAATGAGTCAGTGCGCAGGCACGGGATTTCAGCGCTAGACCAGAGAGTCTAGCTCTGTCCATCATGCAGCAGGGGAGCCTTTTTAAATCACGTAGGGCGGCGTTAGCAGCAAGAAGGGCGTCGCAGATGCGGTGCTCAGAAGAGCAGAACACACCTCCCGGTGCTCCGATGCCTCATTACCATATTTTTAGAAGTGCATTTTCCTGGATAATGGCTGATTCCTTCTGGGAAATAAAGGTATGTGCGGAGAAAGGGTGAAGAGCCCTATGTGCCTATATATCTAATGCTATATGGTTAAAACTAGTGACAGAGCCTCTTTAACTTTGTCTACATGATAAATGCCACTTGATGAAGTGAGACAACCCCTGTAAGCACTTCTGTCTTGAGATGTTACTTCACTTTCCACTCCACCCCTTTTACTGGAGTATGATTGAGAATATTTTTAAGACTTTAAAAAGACTTAAGTTGATAAAGACAGTTGATAAATCTGGCTTAAGTCAGCCGGAGAGGGTAACCACACCCATTTGGCCACCCACTTTTCAAAACTGAAGTGTCTGGTGTAAAAACGCAAAACATTTTTGATAAATTCTCCCCATTGATTTAATGGTATATTAGTAAGCTGTCTTTTCTTTGGTTAAAGGGTCACTAAAGCCAGAATCCAAGCACAAAAAGAACAACCAACAAAACCTAACATAATCTCCATATGTGCCTTTGTTATTTGCTGTTTCTTTAGATATCACAAATGCAGACCATGGGAAATACAATAGAAAAGCAGTGAATTGTTCTCTCAGGCTGCAGCCATATGTTCTCCCCCCCTCTAATGATGCTAGTTTAGGAGGAGGGGGCTGAGTTTAGTCTGGATAATTTTTGTCTACACAGTGAGTGTGCTAATTTAATTAGAAGAAATCTCTTATGGTTCATTTACAATGCCCAATTGTCAGGCAGATTGTCGGGAACGAGCGATTATACGAACATTTGTTCCCGATAGTCTGCCTGTGAAAAGCTGCCACGGATCTCCCAGTGTACGAGCAAATCGCATGTTTATTGGATAAAATGATCTGTGGTGCAGACACCGCAATCCTCTTTTCTGGGCAGCAGATTGTGCTGTGTAAACAGCAACCGGCTGCCCAGAAACAATGAATTTGTAGGAGGACGTGCAAAAGCAATAGCCATCGCACATCTTCATACAGTGGAGGTGATTGCTGCATGTAAATGCAGATCTTCATCTCCACTAACGGGCAGGCAGTTGTCGGGAAGAAGAACTTCCTTCCCAATATTTGTCTACTAGTCAGCGTAGTGTAAATGGGCCTTTAGTTAGTAATAGTACAGTAATTTAATAATGGTGCCAGCCGTGGTGCCAATAGTTCCAGCTGTAGTATATAATAGCAGTAGCCATAGTATATACAGCTGTATAGCTAATCCGCCCGGTCACGCATGAATAATCCTTCACTGCATAATTATGCAGCTTTGGTATGCTGATGATGAAACTACATATATAGTATATACTGACGGTTGTCCTGATATCATATTTATGGATGTTGTGTATACAGAATGCATGTACCAAGTGTGGCTTACATTACATCTCAGCTTTCCCAGACTGCTGAATTGCACATTTTCCTACTTATGTAGTGGTAAATCCCTTTATATAGTAAAACCAACTTGCCATTCAGCATTCTGGAACAGCTGGGTGACAAGACTGTAGAGCTGCATTGGTGACAACAGCTCATGCTGCCATGATACTATATGACAGAGTCACACAATATATCAGGGCAGCACTGTGTGTATTTTATATAACCAACATGCGCCCATCACCACCACAGAGATTGTTACCCAGCTTTCCTAGACTGCAGAATGCCAGATTAGTCTGTTTGAGTTGGTAAATCCCCAGGAGTCTGGAAATGCTAAGTAAGAATTCCTGTCCATGCTGTAACTTTGCTAGACAGATTTGTCATTCGGGGTCCTGAGAAAGCTGGGTAACACATTATGTGGACTGTTAAATCTATAAAGATAAATCCCTCTCCCCACTCCTAAATAGTGCCAAACAGACCGATTTGAGCTGGGATACAACTATGTGGAGCTGTAATAGACTGCGGAATACTAAATCTACCAAGATAAATCCATCTCCCCACTCAAGTGTATACAAATAGAACCCAGACAAAGGTTTGTAGCAGACAGCCAGTGAAAGAAGATGCCTGTGCTGACAGAAACCTTCCCCGTCTGTCTGAAATCTAAGCGTATAAGGCTGTGTTCACATCACAATTTTGCCCTATGTTTAATGCGTACACATGCTGTATACGTTAAACGGGTGCATTAGAGAGATGTCATACGGGGGCATCTGTCACCATAGTGTTTCACTGTAAAACAAGAAAAATGTATGTATTAACGTATTTATTTATTTATTTATTTATTTTGCTGGACTCTGCTAGATGGAAAAGCATAGGAGGAGATTTATCAAACGGCTGTAAAGTAGAACTGGCTTAGTTGCCATCAGATTCCACCTTTCATTTTCCAAATGAGCTTTGAAAAATGAAAGGTGGACTCTGATTGGTTGTTATGGGCAACTAAGTCAGTTCTACTTTACACCAGTTTGATAAATCTCCCCCATAGTGTGCTGCATAATTTTTGTTCCCCAAGGTATGTGTTAAATGTGGGACAAAAGCATGATGTGAACAGCCTGGTTATCGCTAGAGGAGCTCTCCACAGGTTTTACACTAAAGATCCAGTATGGACAGGAAGACAGTGTAGCATGGAAACCCAGCTTCAGGCATAGTTTCTTGAAATGACAGTGACCATTTAAACTGTCACCTTGGCAAGTAATTACTAAAGTGGTTTTCAGGGCTCCAATGACTTCTAATAAGAGCTGTGCTGCAGTAACCTGACACAGCTACAACACTTTGAATGGAGGCGGAAGAACAGCTCTGTTCAGAGTGTTGGTGGGAATACTGGGTGTCGGACCCCCACTGATCTGATATTGGTGACCTATCCTAATGATCAGTCATAAGGAGCCTGGAAAGTCACTTTAATATGGTCCTATCTGGTGTGAGTTAACACATATCTGAATAGTCATCAAGATCAGATTGGTTAGGAGTCCAGCTCCCGCCGCTCCTATCGAAAAGCTGTTTGCAGTTGGTTCCAGAAATGTAACAGTGGTCAGAGCCAGGGGCGTAACTACCATAGCGGCAGTCCATGCCACTGATATGGGCCTCAGGGCAATTGGGGTCCCAGTCTTAGTTGGGATTATATCCTCTTCTACTGGAGGTGAAAACTTGGTCAGGACTCTACCCTCTAAAGGAACAACTTTTAGCAAATGAGGCAGTGGAGAAATGTCCCAAGGGTAATTGAAAGGGATTTAGGCAGAAACCCTACTGTTCTGTGTGGGGGCCTGGTTTGATCCTTGCTATGGGGCCCTTACTTCTCTATCTACACCACTGGTCAGAACCAAAAGCAGAAAGCTCCTTCCACTGTGAAATGGTCATACCAGCATACTGCAGCTCGGTTCGTATTCACTTGAGGGCAAACAGCCCCTGGGTGGTACTCAACGCTGGCAAAGCTGTTATAGGGTCTGCTACAACCCAGCAGCTCTGCCATGCCACCTGACGATCACATCTTGCTCACTACATTTGCACCTTGTACACAAAAGAGAAGCCAGAAGTGGTTATAGACTGCTTCTGCCTTTGATTCTGGGTGCCCGGCTGGCTCTGATGGCTTGGCATCTAACGTGCCCATGAACAAGAGCCTTACTGCTGTGATGTGAACAGACTGTATATGGTGTTCATGAGCTTCAGCTTTACTTATATCTATATAATATAATTTTCTATATTATATTTAGTTTTTGTGTGTTTTTTTACAGGTAAATGTAAAAGTGAGAGACCTGAGGAAGACTGTAGGGCTGTACACTCCTCAGATACTGCATCAGAAGATCATGGAAGCCTACAGCAGGATTATAACCAAGGCACAAGACATGTGCTTCATATTAAAGGCATACACAGTGGGTCACTTATCAATTCTGCTCCAGAGACTACGGCTTGTGAAATGGAAAGTCAATCCATCTCGAAAACCATATTAAAGAAACCATGTATGTCAACCCTTGCTCTAAAATATGCAAGTCCAAATTCCATCAGTGATCAAGGAAGAGAGAAACATTGCACAGAAAAGGATGCACCACTTCAGAAACTGTCTTCTGTAAACTCACAGAAAACCTGTACAAGGAGGAAACATATCATGAGTGGTAGGGGTACGAATGCCGAGGCCCCACTGGACTCTTTAGAGCCTAAGTCAATCCCAAAAACGAAAACTAAGCCAGCGAAATCCTATACCTGCACAGTGTGTGGCAAGAGTTTTACCCAAAATGCCAGTCTCATTATCCATCACAGAACACACACAGGTGAAAGACCCCACGTCTGTAAGGAATGCGGGAAAAGCTTTATCAGTAGCGCATATCTAGTCATGCACCAGCGAATCCACACGGGGGAACGGCCATACGTGTGCAAAGAGTGCGGTAAAAGCTTTATAAACAGTTCTAATCTTATCATACATAGGCGAGTACATACCGGAGAGCGACCCTACGTCTGCAACGAATGTGGAAAGAGCTTCCGACACAGCTCGGATCTTGTCCGACACCAAAAAGTCCACACCGGAGAGAGGCCCTACACTTGCACGGAATGTGGAAAACGTTTTTTCCGAAGCTCTCACCTTATTAGGCACCGAAGGGTTCATACGAAAATGTAGCAGAACAGTTTATTTTATTTATAAATGTACGCGGTACATTTGTATCCGATTCCGAATCACACATTGCCAAATATTTAGTTGTACTTATTGCACTTTTAAAAAGACTTGTATGTCACCATGACTTAGTAACTTAACCCCTCCCCCCATTATACAGATGTGTCAAGACTTCCCTGCCTAACACATTCAATACAATATCGCAACTTCCTAACAAAACCCTTGACAGGCTGCAGTTCCCAACAAAACCACTGGGTGGCACACGGACACACATACTCTAGGTTAGACCTCTTATGAGTACTGTATCTTGAAATCGTGCACTGCTCATCTCTGAGTATGTTGAGACAAGAGGAAAGGTAAGGAAGCACACACCTGTACTTCAGCAGCCAGTGATGTCAGGGCATGAGATAAAGAGCCACAGCTTCCCTGCTTTATTCCCACCTAAAAAACTTATATTTTCATGCAGACATGTTACATTCCTTCATTTTATAACATTCTACATATCAACCACTAACCAAGCTTCCCACTTTAGGGTCATCGTGCCATGGTTGCTTCTTTTCCTCACAAATCCCAAGCAGTGCACTTAGAAATTTCCTGATTGCACTAAAAGGGATTATCCGTCTTTTTTTTATAATGTGTTCCCCTTCATATGGCTTACAACGATCACATTGATAATTATGACATTGTCCCTACCGGTCCCCTGGTGTAATTAGTAGAGATGAGCGAACGTGCTCGTTACGAGCACTGTAGCGCTCGGCTCCCGTGCAAACAAATGCCCGCAGGCATTGCGGATCCGTCCTCAGCTGCATGTAAGTCAATGGGGACGGATCGTTTGGTATGAGTGTCATACCAAATGATCCGTCCCCATTGCCTTACATGCAGCTGAGGACGGATCCGCAATGCCTGCGGGCATTTCGCACAGGATCCGAGCGATACAGTGCTCGTAACGAGCACGTTCGCTCATCTCTAGTTATTAGTTTCCCAGCTCTTCCTGGATCACGTTCCATACATTGTACATGTAATCCAGGCCTGGCTACAGCCATCAATGTACGTTAGTTGCGCCTGCGCGGTCAGGCCCTATAAGGTGAGCACTCAGTGTCTAAAGCTGCTTGACTGCGCAGGTGCAACTCGTGTACATTGTGGGTTGTGGCCAGGCCTGGATCATGTTCACAATGTATAGCATGTGAAAGTGTCAGGAGACTAATTACACCATTGGACCGCAGCGCTGGCCCAGTAGGGACACTGTCATCATTATCAATGTGATAGTTGTCAGCCACATTAGTTTAAAAAAAAACAAAAACGGATAACCCCTTTAATGTTGTAGTCGTCTGTAATTGGCTCACCCACTATCTTCTGGAATGGTTTAAATGAATCCTGAAGTCAGCAGTAATTTGCTAATGTCTGTATTAAACGTTTTTGTTCCAAATTTCATCTGTATCTTTGAGTTTATATTGACGTCTGCTTAGGTTTATATAACTTTGTCAGCTCCCTGTATTGCTGTGATATCTGGTTGACAGTTAGCCCAGGACTGTGATGGCTAACCTCCGGCACTTCAGCTGTGGCAAAACTACAACTCCCAAGATGCACACTTGATTGGCTGTTCTCAGAACTCCATAGAAATGAATGGAGCATGCTGGGAGTCGTAGTTTCACCACTGCTGGAGGTTAGCCATCACTAACCTAGGGTCACAAGGTACAGATTTGCACTGCAGATTCCACACCACAAATCTGCCGAAAACTACAGTACAATACAAGTCTATGGAATTTTCCAATCCTCTTCAACATGATGCAGGCTTTATTTTACCTGGGGATTTGCTTGTGTGGATCCGACTTTCAAATGCGCAAAATGCTGGTTGTCTTGTGGATTAATCCTCTACAAAACATGTGAACTTACCCTTATGATTCTGCCTCCATGGTTCTGCTTCAATCTTCATTACAGATGTTGAAAATGTCACCACAGCAGACTGCAGGACAATTAACTGTCCCATAAACCACATTTGTCACCTACTCAATAAATGTATGATCACTGGGGACAACTGAGATCCTCACAACCATGAGAATCCGTGACCTAAGTCCCTTCTGTGAATGGGATGTTAGCCACTTGTGCACTACCCATCCATTCACACAATGGACGCAGGAGCTAAAAGTGCTAGCAGAAATAACTGTCCACCATGCGTTTCAGCAATAACATCATAGGCTTTAACCCCTTCCCGCCCAGCGCCGTACTAGTACGGCGCTGGATGGGTCTTTCAAGATGGCACCCGCTCCTGAGCAGAGCGGGCACCATAGCCGCGGGTGAACTGCTGATCCATACATTAATGATGTCCGCAACTGGCAGTAATGCCGATCGCAGACATTTAACCCCTCAGATGCCGTGGTCAATCCTGATAACGGCATCTGAGCGTACGTAACACTGGAAGCGCACGCTTCCGGATTGGCCATAGACCTTACAGGGAAATTTCCAGGTGGGCCGATGCCCCAGGGGGCCACCTGGGCCCTCCTTATGGCCAGCCAGTGGAAGTTTTTGGGGATGTATTTTGTTCTGTTGGCAGTATTTTGTGGTAGACTGTGGTATTTGGCTCTGTTGGGGTGGAATAATGTGCCACAGTATGGTATTTCTGGCCCTGCCTTCCATCAATTTGGACCCAACTACAAAACAGGGCCACTTTTAGTATTTTCTCCAGGGCCACATTAAGTTCCCAATCCGCCCCTGAATGAGTGGCACTTATGCATAAGCAGACCTGCCACACCAACAGGAACATTGGATGGCATAGAAAACAGGCAGGCGGCATGTAGATTTTTGCAGCAAACAATAACAGGAGCACATGCTACTTAACTGCCAATCCTATGTATCTGTGAATGTGTTTGGTTGTAATGTTCTTATTTCATTAAATATGAGGGTATATCACTTGTGGCAGTTGTAGTCTCTTAAAAGGCTGACTGGGAATAGACTAGTAATATGGCTTTATCTGTTTACAGTCCATAAATCCCGAGGTGGACCTTCCTGATCCAGGCGCAATGTTTAGGTTTCACTACCAAAAATGAAATTCTTAACATATGTGATGCTGAAGGGCAGATACTCATGAAGCTGTATTTTTTAGTTAATTTTACCTTTCTGATGTCTGCAGTGTTTATCCTCTCACATACAGCTAACCAGAGACAAGCCCTGCATTACATGAAATCAGTAAGCATTTGTTTTAGCCTCTTAAGGGCCCCTGCAGATGAGCGTGAGACTATGACGTCTCCCGCATCGTGTGCCCTGTACTGAACTCCCGGCACTGAACGGGGTCACACAGCATTATACTGTTCTGGAATGTGTTGGATAACATTAAAATAATGCTGTTAGTGTTATCTAACACATTCCAGAACTGTAAGGGTTACATAGCATCATAAATCAGCATAATGCTATGTAACCCTCGTTCAGTGTCGGGAGTTCAGTACAGGGCACACAATGCGGGAGACGTCCGAGTCTCACACTCATCTGCAAGGGCCCTAATAGTCACTTGTCCCTCATTATCTTCCACCCTGACATAGCTGCTCATATCTCTGGTTTGGTACCAGCTAGAAATGTGGGCTTTGTATTGTCTTAAAGCTGACATTTCAGCCTTTAAGACAATACCAAAATGACATAAATCTGTTCAGTACAAGGGTAAAGCAGCCCTTCCCCCTCCACTTTCTGCCTCAGCCCAGCACCAGGCACTCAGGGCTGAGCTCCTCCCCCCAGTAATGATCCATCTCCTGTTATGAGATAGAGAAGACGACCTGCACATGGCAACACTCTGAGAAGAGAGCGGCTGAAAAGGAAAGTAGCATGCATCTGTGGAGGTTATTAGAAGGTAAAACTGAGAATGATCAAATTTTAAAGCACAAAAGCACTTGTACAGCAGGGTGTACTATACCATTAGGCGATACAAAATGAAACGGCAGTTACACTTTAAAGTTGGTTTCCCTGAATGACTCGACTATGCTTTTATCTTTATCCTGGATATTGAAAACAATGAAAGGAAAAAAAAAGGTCTATGTGTCAGCAACCTGCATAAATGTATTTAATAGTAGTCTTTTACAACGTTGCCAGCCCTGTTTAGCATTCACACGTGATCTGGATTACTGTTCCTCTTGTGGATCCAAGTAAAATTATTACAATGCCAGACTGCTGTTTACTGTTCAGCTTCTTCTATGCCAGATGATCATTCCTGTTCTGCCGCTGTGTATTTGCCAGGAACAATTGGTTGCCTAGTAACAGAAATACATGGTAAAGGAGATTTTCTATGTTAAATGTTAATGGCATGAAATCTAACTTCTACTCCGCCAATGTTGAGAAGAAAAAAAATACATTCTGGAAAAAAAAACCTAGGAGTGAATTTATCATGATGGTGATATTTGAAGTCAGTGTTGCCTGAGTCTGCTTTGGAGTACTGTGCACCAAATGTATCAATTGTTGTTTGCTACATTTGGCACATCCCTAAGCCTAACACTTTTTCTAGAAATCCTACTCCAGTTTTTTTGTTTTTGTTTTTTATGCCACTTCTTACTGAGTTTGAGAGTTTTTGTGCCGCGTTGAGTATGGATTAAAACTCATTAAAATAGGTAACCATCCCCACTTTCTGGACCACTATTCAAAATTAGACTGGGTGTAAAATGCAAAAAGTTGCAACACTTTTGTCTGAATTGTGAAGTGTAGGGCTTCATAAAATTTCCCCATATGTATATATAGGAAACTGAACGGGAAAGTAGTGAAAGTATCTTATTCTCAGTGTTTACTAGCACAGGTGCAAATGTCCAGTCTAGTAATCCAAAAGAATAAACTGTATTTAGTCGCAGGTTGCTTAAAGGGATATGCCATCATCCTCTGGGACCCCCAGTGATCCTGAGTAAGGGACATAGTATCACACAAATGCTGCATGCTGTTCACTCTACGTTTTTCTTGCACAGTGGATCAGCTTTTCCTCTGGAAACCTGGCTGGCCCCATGCACTTGTCCAGGGAAAAAAAAGCATTTACTTAGCTGCCTCTCAAAATTGGTGTAGGTCCCTGAGGTCAAAACCCTACAGACAGTGGCCTAACTAGAACTGACTGGGCTCCACAGCAAATTTTTGAATGTTTTCCCCCTTGGTCCTCTTAATGCAGACCTCAGACCGGACCAAAAATATAGAATACTCACCTCTCTTCTCTTCCTGTGGGCACCTCCGCTCTTCGTGCAGCACTTTTTCAGGTTGTAGTGTGTTCCTACACACACTAGAAGACTAGGGAGTGGTGAGTAATACCAATGCTAGGACTAGGAGCACCATACTCACCACTCCCTGGACCCTTAAAATAAATCCATTTATCGTCCTCCCTGGCCACTTTCTGAGTTCAGGCCCCATAGCAGCTGCTTCCATCGTGGCTACAGATTCTAAAGTGACAGCCATCACTATATGAGATGGAAAAACCTTTAAGTTGAAGATCGGCAAGGTGACAGGAGTATTTGTTTCCAGGGCCAGTCTAATGCAGACAACTGTAGCTGATCTTATTCACTTGAATGGAGCCAAATAGTTCCCTGCATAGCCAGGTGGCTTGGGGTCACTATGCAGAGGAAATAAATATGAAGGGAATACAGCACTGGTTTAGCAGGCTCTCAGGATGGGTGGGTTTCCCAGAGGTCAGATCCACACCGATCCTTAGGTGATTAGATATGCCAGCAATATATAATATCACTTTAGATATAGAAAAAAAAACCTTTAAATATAGAACTGGCACGGGGGCAGAAGTATTTATCTCCAGTCTTATCCTTAAATGCCACCACAGAGAAGCTATCAGGGGTTCCTTCAGTGCTTCAAATTCCCAACTATGCACTGCACAATGAGTACAAGACAATTACAAACATTGGAACATCTTACATGAAATAATAATGTGAACGGCAGACAGCAAAATAGGATAATTAGCCAAAGAGCATGCAGAGGTATTTTTTCAACAGGAAACCAGCATTTATGCCAGATCTCCATCTGATGCATTTATAGTGAATGGGCTCTGGAGATGTCTGGCTATGCTGGATACGGTTAACTTCAGTAGTCTGGAACAGACTATCAGAGAACAAAACGGAGATGTGAGCGAAGCCGACCATTTCTGCTCATCATAAATTGTCTGAAAAATGTGTGTAGGCAAGTAACCTTATACCACAAGGCCATCATAATGTAAAGATAGTTCTAAATTACCAGTAACCGAACACCATGCTACTAGGTCATCTAGGAAGAGGACCATTGCCTGGCCTATAACACTCCTCACGCCGCTTAGGTACTCTCCATAAGGAGTATTTCCCAGAACTAGATCATCTATTCATTCTGCCTGTTCTGTCGTGCATTCTGACGTGCATTCTGACATTCAGCATAAACCATTCCTGTCTTGTAAATAAGAGGACTGTTCTTTGTAGTCTAACTTGTTTATTGGTCAACAGGTTGTACTCTGCGGAAGAAATTGTACAAGTGTATAGGATTGGTAAAACAGATATGCTGTGACAAGTATGATGGAGTTTGAGAAGGAGACATGCAGAGGACAGCTCTGTACAGTGTCCTGGAGACTGAAGACTGGAGACTTCTCTTTCCCAGGATGTCTTGCAATTACCCACAATGCATTAGTCTTTGTGACAGAAAAACAAGGTGTAATACAATTTAACACCGCTAGATGGTGCTATAACCGCATGAAAACACTTCTGAATACCCTGAATGAGGGAACAGTGAGCTATAATCATTTTCTAACTCTGCTGGGCAGAACACTGCCAGTGGTTCAAGTGCTAGGTCTTCACCTCTACACTGAATCTGGCATGCTGTTATTGGATCACTATGAGCTGGATATATTACAATGTCCATAACAGTCACAGAGTCACAAAATATGGCGCTAAGCTAATAATGGAGAAAGCAGAACACATGGAATATGGGATCATTGAGGTAGACCTACTGGCTCAAGTTACATCTAAATCTGTCCCCAGTTCTAAGTCAAAATTTTAAAAAATAAAGTCAGTCTACGTGGAAAGTTTTACATTTTTTGAAAAAAGAGGGCACTTTTATTGGCTTGGTGAGGAAGTCAAAGTCTCTCACCTTTTGCTGTTGGCTTATGATACAATAAACATGTCGTTGGACAGAAAACGTAACAATCAATACCAAACAGAAGAACTCGGTACACCATATAGTTGATTGCTCAACACTGTAATGCCATAACATTACAATAGCCTCCAAATAAAGTTCTTCATACAGAACAACAGGTTGTCTTCATCTGTTCCATGCTATGGAGATGAGAATGAAGCCCCATTTCCACATAACAATATTCACAGATCATATGATTATGCTCATAGCGCTTCTTGCACATCTGTCTACAGGAAACAGGATGTCTAGACCATTACTGAAAACAGTGGTTGATACATCCCAGGCCTTCACAGGAATGTCAAATCTTGAGAAACACAATGGAAAAATCATGTTGCCAGTGGTTAATGGGTCTGGAAGTTGAGTGTGATATTAATGTATTTGGAAGTGAGCAGACTCCATAAACTGTACAGCAAATATAATATAAAGTAGAGCTAAATGCTTTTAATGTAACTCTCCGAAGGAAACAAAACTGCCAATAATATACCCACGTGGTTTAAAAGTGATTTTCTCTAAACTTTATATCTAAGTATTGAGTAAATACTGTGTGGTGATAAATCAGCCACCATAGGAACACACAGCAGACAAATAGCGCAATCTCTCTGATGGCAGATGCCGATAAGTCAGTATACAGATGTATTAAATTAAGTTTTCCTTTATTACATCACAGAGATAACTCCTAAGAAGATCCCTTCTGGCCTATACTCATACAGGCAGCTACTGTTTTACAACCAGTGGGTATGTCATGACTGGAGAAAAGAAACCAAGAATTCCCTGTGCATGGGTGTAACAATAGTCACAGCGGCTTTGATGAGGCTCAAAGACCAGGGCTGTGGAGTCGGTGTCCATTTTGGTTGAGTCAGAGTCGTTATAAAATGGACCGACTTCGACTCCAAAAATATATAATAAATTGGTACATTTAGTTCAATGCAGTATGTGCTGAATATATTTTCATAAGAATTTGGGAACATGATGAAATGTCCTTTAAATGTCTCTTCTGTTCCTGATCTAAGGATCTAGGCTTTTAGTTGAGATGAACGTGTGCTGCCCTTTATGCCCTCAGTAGTGAAGTTCCTCCGCTACAGATCAGAGGAAAAAGGCACTGGGAAGGAATGGCTGCACTCATCTCAGAGCTACTAGAGAAAACAGGATTAAAGGGGTTTTCTCACTAGTTACAAAGATTAGCTTTCAACATAAAGGGACAGTTAAAAGAAGACATTTTCTAAATACATTGGTCAGGCATGAACTATAGACAGTTCAGCAGGTCTCTCACTGCACACAGGTTTTTATGGTAACCTGCAGACCAGAAAGACTGTTATCTGATTGGCTGAGA
The DNA here is from genome assembly GCA_900303285.1 of Rhinella marina. Lineage (NCBI taxonomy): Eukaryota > Metazoa > Chordata > Amphibia > Anura > Bufonidae > Rhinella > Rhinella marina. The sequence continues at coordinate 871,160 of ONZH01019791.1, read as the reverse complement.
GCAGTGACGAATAATGGGACTGAGATCTGAGTGATTACCTGCAGTAAGTAAAAGATCCAAGTGTTGTAAGGACTGAAAAGCATGGCTTTACCTGTAATTCTGTTAGAGATCACAATCTCCTGCTCTGTCAGAGGAAGTTAATATATGCTAATAACAGCTGGAGACCCCCCCCCCCCCCCCCCCCCACACACACACACACACACACACACACTCACACAGCCTGAGGAGACAGCGTGAGTACAAACTGCCTGTCAGCCAGTGAATCAATGTGCTGAGAAAACTCCTTTAAGGCAAGTACTTCTTAGTATATCTAAACTTTCAATAAACTGTGCATAAATCAATTGTCCAGTGCATGCTCTCTCTGTATGCTTTATGTTTCCTCTGAGCTCATGTTTGGAGAGGTTAGCTGTTCTGATGGCTTCTATATGATATACATAAAGTATAAGGGGGAAAACACAAAGTCAGAAATACAGAAACACACGTGATTAGTACTATAGGTATAGAAGCCATTGCCAAGCCTTTGTTATCTAGTACTGCTAGTAGTTTCACTTTCTAGACCAGGGGGACTCAAGTACTTTTGGTAAAGGTCCACCTACCTGAGTCTGTTGTAGGATGAAGGTCCAAGCTGCAAAACAAAAAAGGAGGGATAACACCAGTGGCGTGTAGCCTTAATAGTAGTAATGCCCTCTGTGCACTGTGCTCCCTTTAGAGGAATAATGCCCTCTGTGTACTGTGCCCCCTTCATAGTAGAAATGCCCATTGTGCCCTCTTCACATTATCAATGCCCATTGTGACCCCTCCAGAGTAGAAATACCCATTGTGCCCCTTTCACTTTTACAATGCCCACTGTGCCCCCTCCAGAGTAGAAATACCCATTGTGCCCCTTCCACATTTGCAATATCCATTGTGCCCCCTCCAGAGTAGAAATGTCCATTGTGCCCCTTTCACTTTTACAATGCCCGTTGTGCCCCCTCCAGAGTAGAAATTCCCATTGTGCTCCCACCAGAGTAAAAATGCCCATTGTGCCCCCTCCAGAATAAAAATGCCCATTGTGCCCCCTCCAGAGTAAAAATGCCCATTGTGCCCCTTCACATTAGTAATGCCCTCTGTGCCCCCTCCATAGTAATAAAGACCTCTGTGCCCCCTCCATAGTAATGAAGCCCTCTGTGCCCCCTCCATGCTAATGAAGTCCTGTGTGCCCCTCCATAGTAATAAAGTCCTCTATGCCCCCTCCATAGTAATGAAGTCCTGTGTGCCCCCTCCATAGTAATAAAGTCCTGTGTGCCCCCTCCATAGTAATGAAGCCCTTTGTGCTCCCTCCATAGTAATGAAGTCCTGTGTGCCCCCTCCATAGTAATGAAGCCTACTGTGCCCCTTCCATACTAATGAAGTCCTGTGTGCCCCCTCCATAGTAATGAAGCCCTCTGTGCTCCCTCCATAGTAATGAAGTCCTGTGTGCCCCCTCCATAGTAATGAAGCCTACTGTGCCCCTTCCATACTAATGAAGTCCTGTGTGCCCCCTCCATAGTAATGAAGCCCTCTGTGCTCCCTCCATAGTAATGAAGTCCTGTGTGCCCCCTCCATAGTAATGAAGCCTACTGTGCCCCTTCCATACTAATGAAGTCCTGTGTGCCCCCTCCATAGTAATGAAGCCCTCTGTGCCCCCTCCATAGTGATAAAGTCCTGTGTGCCCCCTCCATAGCAATAAGGTCCTCTGTGCCTCCTTCATAGCGGTAAGTTCCTCTGTGCCCCCGCCATAGCGATAAAGTCCTCTGTGCCCCCTCCATAGCGATAAAGTCCTCTGTGCCCCCTCCATAGGGATAAGGTCCTCTGTGCCCCCTCCATAGTGATAAAGTCCTCTGTGCCCCCTCCATAGTCATAATGCCCTCTGTGCCCCCTCTGTATAAAAAAGCAAAACAAAACACACAGCACCTACTCACCTTGTCCCGTTCCTGGAGTTCACAGTCCTGTCTTCACTGCAGGCACAGATCGCTCTGTAGCACGGTGTGGGCGGAGCTTATGCAGATTTCCAGTCTGCAGGCTCCACCCACATTGGCCTGAAGGAAGGGAGGAGCACAGGGAGCAGAGCGGTGAGTGACATCAGCTCCCTGCGCTCCAGCAATGAGCGCTTCCATCTGTATTGATGGAAGCGCTCATTGCTTCTGGACTCTGGCACCCGGGTGCATGCAGTGGTCCGGACAGCTGGCAACCGCGGTCCGGATTCGGACCGTGGTCCGCCAGTTGAGTACCCCTGTTCTAGACTGTGAAGCAGTATGATGTAAAACACCCAGGGCCTTATGTATGAAAACTGTCCCATAGCAACCAATCAGAGCTCCCCTTTCATTTCATATAGCGCTCTGGAGAAATGAAAGGGGAGCTCTGGTTGGTTGCTATGGGCAACAAAGAAAGTCTTAGACCTAGACAGTTTTCAGGCCCTTAGTGAGCTGTACCCAGAGAAAAGCCTGATACTGAAAGATATATTATAAGTAACATATATTACAAACTTTTTTTTTGTCATGACATATCTTTACTATTTATGCAAAGTTTGTTTAAAGTTATCGCTTAAACATGCGCCACGTATGAGGGAGTCAGAATGGGGAGTTGGAGTTAGGGGAAATTGAGGAGTCGGGCTTTGGCTTACCGACTCCATAGCCCTGTCAAAGACTGAGGGGGCTCATTTTAGTATATGGAGATTATTGTTGTTTTGGGGGAAACACATTGGTGGCTCTCTAGTATTTAGATCCTTGGGCAAAGTCAAGCATTCCTTTTACGCATTATGACTGCATGACCCTGACTATGTACAGTATCCTCAACTGATCGTCAAAGATACAGCTTAAATTTATAGAACCATTTATTTCGTATGCTATTTAAAGGTTCAATTATGGTGAATGTTACAGTGCATTGGACAGACCAAGAGCAATGTCATTGCCTTGACCTAGAAATATTACCTCTTGTGGCCCATGTGCCAGTATCTGCCATCCATTTATTCACACATTATTCACATATAATGGCCCTCCTGAAACAGTAGCAGATAGCTAATGGCAAAGCTATGATTCTTGATATATAGGAAAATTACAGTAAAAATGTCTTCCTTTAACAGTCACATTAAAATTGGTAAAACCATCCCAAAAAATTACTTTTTTATTGTAGATTTTTAACATGTGTATGAAGCAAATCTTGTTGGCGCAGAACTCAGGGGACATTATTGCATTTTTTAACCCTTCAGTGACCTAATTTTAGCCTTAAGGACAGTAACATTTTCCCCCTTTGTGTTCCAGCAGTCAAAACGTTTTAATTTTTTTCTCCTAATTTTTTTAAATTCTCCTATTATTTTTTTAGTTGTAGTTTTTCTAGGAACCATTTTGCGGTATAGATAGTGTATTAAATAACTTTTATTGTTTTATTTTTAGGGAGAAAGATTAAAAAAACAGCAATTTTAACATTGTTTTGTGGAATTTATTTATGGCATTCACTGTTTGGTATAAATATCATAACTTTATTATGTGGGTCAGTACAATGAGGATGATACCAATTTCTTATTATTTTTTCTCTCCTGTCAGCTTTTCTCAGAATGCAGTGAATGCAGCTGAAAGTGAAAGTTAAAAGCGGGTTTTACCGCGTTTATTCCAGACTCGATTTCTAACAGTGATATCTCTTGCTTATTTTGTGCTAATGCTGTAATTTTGCCAGCTTTCAAACAAGACAAGGCCCATGTCTGAAGCTGCTACCAATCAGGAGATATAAGCAGCTAAAGCAAACTTCCCCTCCTTCCCCTTCTGCCCGAGCTGGGCTTGGGCAAAACAGTTCAGTGCTTTTCCCACAGTCAGGAAAAATTGTTTAATCCAGAAAAATGCTAAATTATCAGATATTGTGGATTATCCGACAGTTATCTTAACACACAGTTTCACTCTCATCACATTATTGCAAATTCTACATTAACCCTTTCCTGACACAGCGATTTTCTGTTTTTTTCACGGCTTGCCTTTCCGGAACCTTATTTTTTTTTTTTTGTTCACGTAGCCATATGAGGGCTTCTTTTTTGCGGGACAAGTTGTACTTTCTAATGCCACTATTTAATACGGCATACAATGTAGTGGGAATCTGGAAATTCCAAATTGTGTGAAATTGGGGAAAAAAAACACAATTCAACCGCAGTTTTATGAGTTTCGCTTTTACGGAGTTCACTATTTGGTAAAACCCCAACATTCAGTCATCAGATTGCAATTTGTATAGAGTAATGGAATTTTCTCCATTACTCTATACATAGATTGCTGGCACCCGCTGGACTGAATTGTAATATACAAGTAATGAACCTGGAAACCTAGTACAGGCTCAGGCTCAATACTTACATGGAACTCCTTCCCCCGATCTCCTGGTAGGGCGAAGGGCACGCTTCCTGAAACATTTGAGCATGGCATCTGAGCGGTTAAATGTCCGCGATCTGCAATACCGCCAATCACGGACATTAGCCACAGGTGTCTGCAGGCACTCAGTAGCTATGGCACTTTTTTCACTCCGGTGGATGTCAGGAAGGGGTTAATAGACAATCTAAATTATCAGATGTCAGTGATTTCACTTGACCTTCTCTCCCTATTTTTGCATGACAGTTCAATTCTGCAAACCAGTCAGCTCTACTAAAAATGTTTATGAAGTCATATGGAAATGTGAACTTGAAGGGACACTTCCATCATTTTTTTAAAATCACATATTAAAGGAGTTGTCCATTTTTCAGGAGGTAACAAGACAATACAGGGGATCCACCTACAGATCCCATAATTGCCACTCCGGTTCTCACAGCTGGCATGTTTACCTGGCCACGTCCACAACACGTGACCGCTACAGCCAATCAGCTGTAGTCCTCAGCTGTGCACTGCTGGAGCTGTATGGTTTATATAGCACCAATAATATTTTATAAAATGGCACTAGTGGGTCGTGTTTGGAGACTGGAAAATGTTAAAATTAGAATTCTAACGAAGCAGTTAAAGTGTGTATTTTTAGCTGTGGAGTTTCCACTAACATGCCTAACTGGCTTAATAGGAAATTCATCGCTGTGCAGAAAATCAATCTAAATCCCAAATTGGAAGATGTAATAGAAGAGAACAGACACATGATGCAGAGGGTACTGCATGGCAACAGTAATCTTCCACTTCATAACACAAAGCCTCAAATGAACCGGGCTCTTAGAAAGGCTTTCAAGTATTTAAATATGGAAATATCCCTGCTGCAAGCTCCACTATTCATATATACTGTAGCATGGATGTAAAATTACATGAAATCCATGGTTCATAGGAACGCTCATTCTCCATAACTGGCTTGTATAATCGACCAGCCGATGAATGAGCAACCTGATCCCCAGGGTTTGGCTGCATGTAACTGAATGCTCAGATTTTTAGAACCAGGAAACCTTTATCATCACCATTATCTCCCAACCCTCATAGAAGTAGGATGATCTGACTATAAGGGCCCTTTCACACGACCGTATGCCCTCCGAGACATACAGTCCATGAGCGGGCCATATGTCCTGGAGCGGCATCGATCATGCGCACATATGATTTTATGAGTCCGGGACAATAGCCCCGCGGGCGGCCCGGCATTCACGGCATCATTGTAATCAATGATGCTGTGCGCTCCCGTGCGCATGATCGATGCCGCTCCGGGACATATGGCCCGCTCGTGGACCGTATGTCTCGGAGGGCATACGGTCGTGTGAAAGGGTCCTAAGTTAGGTAAATTACTGAGATTGTGCCACTCTCTCTCAAATCATTATGGCCAATACTTATCAGAAAGCCCTAAACTTTCATGGCCCAATCTGTAAATATTCTTCTTGCTGGTGTTATAAAGTAAAGAACACTGATAACGAATGTGTTCTCTATTCTTGTAACCAAAAATGATATTTTACCCAGAAATTGGAGGGATCTGACAGCACACAAACTGAATACTGACCCATTGTAGCCAATGGACCCATTCCCAAGCCTGATTTTCCACATAGACAACCGGAGAAAATCACAGCCTGTACTATTTTGGTGCAATTTTCTCGCAAGACTTCAAGACAATGAGTACCATCGTTTTGAGGTCCATTTAAAAAAAAAATCATTATTTTTAAGCTCACTGGAGTCGTTAGTGCTTGCATTGTAAAATGAATAGTATCTATTTTCATCCATTTCCTTAGACTAAAAAAATAGGAATGGAAAAGTATTGATAAAAATAGTAATACTGAAAGCAGCATAAATTATTATGGATATACCGGTAATGGAATCTGCAATACATTCAACATGTCCATTAAAAGGGTTTTCTGCTTACCTCATATTGATGACCTATTCTCAGGACAGGTTATCAGTATTCTTATCAATAAGTTATGAATTGAGCTATAATCAGTGGTTATAAGGTCAGAGATCAGAGATAAGGAGTGAAAATTCAGATCCTGTCACTAGGTGCACAGATAGTGGTTCAAAATTTTTTAATAAAGACCAACTGAAAAAATTATTTTTAGCTCAAAATGAGTACAATGCAATAATAAAAAAAATGCCCCAAAGGTGTACATAGCATTTAACTCATTCACTAACAACCACAAATGATAATAATACACATAGTGGAAGGTTTTTTATTTGTGCTAAGAAAAAGCTCAATGTTCTTCAGTAGGTTTTGCCATGGAGTTTCACCCAAGTTCGACCATATATGGGGGGGGGGGGGGGGGGTGAGCACCATTCAACCTTTTGCCTCCGGCAGTAGACAGGCTAGGTGCACCTCTGCTACCGCCATATGAATCCCTTGTAGCCATGCTTACATAGAGTCTAGCAGTCATTTTTGTGTATATACAGATACATACATGTATACCGTTTACATCTCTTTTAATTGCTAACCTAATCCACTCTACCTAATTTTATAACACAATGCTAATCTTCATTCTGTACTTAAAGCCGCTATCAGAAAGGATACACACCCAGTGCCACAACAAAGCACACCCATTAGCTGTCTACTATCACTATGTATTTAGAACAAGGATAAGTACATAATAGTGTATGTCTGTACATCTGTACATATTTGTGTAGTGCGGCTGGTAGCACTCCTGGTCGGTACATTCAGTTCTCACCATGTCTCATTTTAGTCGTGTCATTCATTTCAGTGTACCATAAAGGCCTTGGCTTCCTCATCCACCCACAGCTGCAGCAGAGTACTCCGGCAAAGGAAAAATAATTGAGAGCTGGTCATAGGAAAGGTCATATACAAACAGATATTTCCTGCATTATGACTGATTTTTCCAAGGAAAATTGTCAGTGTGAGAAATATTGTTTGTTCACTTGATAGGATGGTAATGTTTACCATTAAAGTGGTGCTGCACTTTCAAAAAAAACTTTGTATATCGAAGATTTTGATCGGTGGGGGTCTCAGCACTAAGATGCTATAACCCCTGGCAAAAATTATGGAATCACCAGTCTCTGAGGATGTTCCTTCAGTTGTTTAATTTTGTTGAAAAAATACAGATCACAGACATGATAAAAAACTAAAGGCATTTCAAATGTCAACTTTCTGGCTTTAAGAAATACTAAAAGAAATCAAGAAAAATAATTGTGGTAGCCAGTAACAGTTACATTTTTAGAACAAGCACAGGGAATAAATTATGGAATCACTCAATTCTGAGGAACAAATTATGGAATCATGAAAAACAAACAAACAAAATAACACTCCAACACATCACTAGTACTTTGTTGCACCACCTCTGGCTTTTATAACTGCTTGCAGTCTCTGAAGCATTGACTTAATGAGTGACAAACAGTACTCTTCATCAATCTGGCTCCAGCTTTCCCTGATTGCTGTTGCCAGATCAGCTTTGCAGGTTGGAGCCTTGTCATGGACCATTTTCTTTAACTTCCACCACAGATTTTCAATTGGATTGAGATCCAGACTGTTTGCAGGCCATGACATTGACCTTATGTGTCTTTCTTCAAGGAATGTTTTCACAGTTTTTGCTCTATGGCAAGATGCATTATCATCTTGAAAATTATTTCATCATCCCCAAACATCTTTTCGATAGATGGAATAAGAAAAGTGTCCAAAATGTCAATGTAAACCTGTGCATTTATTGAAGATGTAATGACAGCCATCTCCACAGTGCTTTTACCTGACATGCAGCCCCATATCATCAATGACTGTGGAAATTTGCATGTTTTCTTCAGAGTCATCTGCATAAATCTCTTTGGAATGGCACCAAACAAAAATTCCAGCATCATCACCTTGCCCAATGCAGATTGGAGATTCATCACTGCATATGACTTTCATCCAGTCATCCACAGTCCACGATTGCCTTTCCTTAGCCCATTGTAACCTTGTTTTTTCTGTTTAGGTGTTAGTGATGGCTTTCTTTTAGCTTTTCTATATGTAAATCCCATTTCCTTTAGGCGGTTTCTTACAGTTCAGGCACAGACGTTGACTCCAGTTTCCTCCCATTTGTTCCTCATTTGTTTTGTTGTACATTTTCTGTTTTCAAGGCATATTGCTTTAAGTTTTCTGTCTTGATGCTTTCATGTCTTCCTTGGTCTACCAGTATGCTTGCCTTTAACCACCTTCCCATGTTGTTTGTACTTGGTCCAGGTTTTAGACACAGATGACTGTGAACAACCAACATCTTGTGCAACACTGCGTGATGATTTACCCTTTAAGGAGTTTGATATCCTCTCCTTTTTTTCAATTGACATCTCTGGTGTTGGAGCCATGATTCATGTCCGTCCACTTGTTGCAACAGCTCTCCAAGGTGTGATCACTCCTTTTTACCTGTATACTAACGAGCAGATTTAATATGATTCAGGTGTTATTGTTTGTAATGAAAATTTGCAGGGTGATTCCATAATTTTTTCCTCAGAATTGAGTGATTCCATAATTTATTTCCTGTTCTAAAGATGTAACTGTTACTGGCTACCACAATTATTTTTCTTGATTTCTTTTAGTATTTCTTAAAGCCAGAAAGTTGCCATTTGAAATGCCTTTAGTTTTTTGTCATGTCTGTGATCTGTTTTTTTTTCAACAAAATGAAACAACTGAAGGAACATCCTCAGAGACTGGTGATTCCATAATTTTTGCCAGGGGTTGTAGAATGAGGAGGAGGAAGCGCTAACGTTGTGTGCTGCTTCTTGCGACTTTAATAGAAAGTCTATAAGTCCGTCTCCTGCTCTGTGTGAGATCTTCTCATTCTAGCGATCAATGGGAGACTCAGCATGTGATCGATAGGGGGGGGGGTCTCAGCACATGGAAACCTTTGATATATCGCTGACATATTGAAAGATTTTTTTTTATTGAAAGTACAGGTAAACTTTGGCCTTAACCTCCTAACAGTCACGTTAGAATTGGAAAAACCCCAAAAATGTCACTTTTTTATTGTAGATTTTTAACCCTTTCAGTACCGAGCCACTTTTCACCTTAAATCCCAGGCCGATTTTTCCAAATCTGACATGTGTCATTTTATGTGGTAATAACTTTAGAACGCTGTTACTTATCCAGGCCATTCTGAGATTGTTTTCTCATGACACATTGTACTTCATGACAGTCATAAATTTGAGTCAATATATTGACCTTTATTTATGAAAAAATCCAAAATTTACAAAAAATTTTGAAAAATTTCAAATTTCAATTTCTCTGCTTTTAAAACAGAAAGTGATACCTCATAAAATATTTATTACTTAACACTCCCCATATGTCTACTTTATGTTGGCATCATTTTGTAAATGTCATTTTATTTTTTTAGAAAGTTAGAGGGAAGTTTAGGAAGTTTAGAAGCAATTTTTCACATTTTCAACAAAATTTCCCAAACCATTTTTTGAGCACCAATCCAGTTATAAAGTGATTTTGTGAGGCTTACCTAATGGAAACCCCCCATAAATGACCCCATTTTAGAAACTACACCCCTCAAATTATAAAAAAAACTGATGTTACAAACTTTGTTAACCCTTGAGGTGTTCCACAAGAATTAAAGGAAAATGGAGGTGAAATTTCAAAATTTCACTTTTTTGGTAGATTATTCATGTTAATATTTTTTTTCTTGCAACACAGCAACGGTTAACAGCAAAATAAACCTCAATATATATTATTCTGATTCTGCAGTTTACAGAAATACCCCATATGTGGTGGTAAACGTCTCTCTATGGGTTTGTGGCAATGGTCAGAAGGAAAGGAGTGCCATATGGAATTTGGAGGCAGATTTTGCTAGAATGGTTTTTAGGCACCATTTTGTATTTGAAGAGACCCTGACGTACCCCTACAGTGGAAACCCTCAAAAAGTGACCCCATTTTGAAAACTACACCCCTTAAAGAATATATTAAAGGGGGTACTGACCACCTAAGCGTTTTACAGAATTTGGAAACACTTTGCTGTGAAATTTCTTCCAATAATATGATGTTTTCGCCCCAAATTTTTCACTTTCACAAGGGGTAACAGGAGAAAAGCACCACATAATGTGTTCCCCATTTTCTCCTGAATACGGAAATGCCCCATATGTGGTGGTAAACTGCTGTGGGGGCACATGGCAGGATTCAGAACAGAAGGAGCGCTATATGGCTTTTGCAGCGCAGATTTTGATGTATTGGTTTGCGGGAGCCACTGGTTTTTATTTTTTGAGTGATTGTCTTATGTGGGGGCTCATTTTTTGCGGGATGAGGTGACGTTTTCATTGGTACCATTTTGGGGTACTTAAGACTTTTTGATTGCTTGGTATTACATTTTCTGTGAGGCAAGGTGACAAAAAAATGACTGTTTTGGCATAGTTTTTTTTTTAAATAAAAATTACAGCATTCATCTAAGGGACCATCTCATGTGATATTTTTATAGAGCAGGTTGTTACGGACGCAGCGATACCTAATATGTTTGTCATTTTTACTTTTGTTAAGTTTTACACAGTGAAAGCCTTTTTGAACAGAATAAAATCTTATTTTTGTGTAGGGTCTCATTTTTTGTGGGATAAGATGACTGTTTGATTGGTACCATTTTGGGATAAATATGTCTTTTTAAACGCTTGGTATTACGCTTTTTGTGAGGCAAGGTGACTAGAAAATGGCTTTTTTGACTGTTTTTTTTTTTTTTTACGGCGTTCACCTAGCGGGGTGGATCATGTGATATTTTTATAGAGAAGGTCGATACGGACGCGTCGATACCTAATATGACTACTTTTCTTTTTTTCTATCTATTTTTTACAATTTTTTTACTTTATTTTGGGAAAAGGACCCTTTTTTTACTTGAAACTTTTTTTTTGTAAAACTTTATTTTTTTTAACTTCTTTTTTGTTCCAGTCTGGGACTTCAACTTTTGGGGGTCTGATCCCCTGCACAATGCATTACAATACTTCTGTATTGTAATGCATTGGCTGTAAGTGTATTACCAGTGTAATACACTTACAGCCTGCTGCCTGTGAGATCCAGGGGGCTAGATCTCAAAGGCTTCTGTAGAAGGCAGCCCAATGCCTAAGGAAGGCATCGGGCTGCCTTCCCTGTCATCGGGTCCCCGTCACAGCAGCTGTGACAAAGCGACTGTGTTGTTTGAAAGCTGACATTCCAAGCTTTCAGACAATACCAGAATGACAGCAATATGTTCAGTACATGGGAAGTGACTGATTATTCCCGACTCGATTTCTAACAGTGATTTCTCCTCTGTTGCTTGGACTAATGCTGTTATTTGGTCTTGGAATGTCAGCTTTCAAACAAGACCAGTTGCATGTTTCTAGCTGCTACCATTCAGGAGATCTGGCATCTAAAGCAGCCCTCCCCCCTCCAATTAGCTGCTTTTCCCACAGCCCAAGCTGGACAACAGGTGGTTCAAAAAAATGTCACTATTTTAATTGAAGTTAATCTTGTTGGCACACAACTCAGGGGACACAATTGCATTTTTAACCCATTTGTGACATAACTAATTTAGCCTTTAAAGGATTCTCTGAGATTTTAATACTGATCAGTGGGGGTCACCCAGAACCCCTGCCGATCAGCTGTTTGACAAGGCACAACACTCCTGTGAGGGCCGCTGCTTTTTTCCTGCTTACCAAGCACAGCGCCATACTGAGATTAAGCTGCGCCTAGGTCATGTGACTGATGACAGTGATGTCACATGGCCTAGGAAGAGGCCTAAGTGCTCATGGTGCAACATGACCTCTTCATACAGCTGATTACACCACATGGTAATAGTGCCATACATAGTGCTCCCCTAAATATCCTATACAGTAATGGTGCCTCCTACATACTAATAGTGCCACGCTTTGGAGGAGATTCATCAGAACTAATGTAAAGGAAAACTGGTTTAGTTGTCCATAGTAACCAATCAGTGTCCACCTTTTATTTTTCAGAGCTCCTTTGGAAAACAAAGGTGGAATCTGATGGGTTCCTATGGTCAACTAAGCCAGGTTTCCTTTACACTGGTTTTGATTAATCTCCCCCTTTGTGCTCCCCTCCGCTGTATTGGTGCCCTCTTACTGCCTTATCCCCACAATACTGGTGCCCCCTGCAAATGAATACCTTTGCAGTGCAAGCAGATTGCTCCGTCCACAGTGTAGTGGCCGTGTCAGTGTACTACATCTCATCTTCCATTCACATGGGTACATCAATGGAAAATGACAGCTGCGTGCTGTGACATGTTGAGCGCTCACGTGAACTCTGGAGTTGACACCATCACTTCCGATCTGACAGAGACCACTGCAACAGAAAGACCCTTAGGCCTCATGCACACGACCGTATATATTTTGCGGTCCACAAAAACGGATCCGCAAAAAATACAGATGACGTCCGTGTGCATTCCGTATTTTGCGGAACGGAACAGCTGGTCCCTAATAGAACAGTCCTATCCTTGTCTGTAATGCAGACAATAATAGGACATGTTCTATTTTTTGCGGAATGAAAATACGGACATACGGAAACGGAATGCACATAAAGTACCATTAGTTGTTTTTTTTTGTGGCCCCATTGAATTGAATTGTTGCGCATGCTGTCCACAAAAAAAAAAACGGAACAGACACAGAAAGATAATACGTTCGTGTGCATGAGCCCTTAAGGTGACTTAAAGAGGAACTTTCCGCTCTCCTGACATATGTGTTTTAGTAACTACTTGCATTCCCCATGTAATAACAATTCGGGGGACATCTATTCTTATGGCTCTGTGTTGTGTCATTCCTCTATTATTCCAGCTAGAAGTTTACAAATAAATTGCCAGCAGTCTGCAGTAAAGGAACTGCTGGGTGTCAACAGTAGGGATGTGTCTGACTCTGTCCAATCAGTGCTGCTGGCTTCAGACTCTGCAAGGACAACCCCCCCCCCCCAAATGGTGTCACCCATCTGTACCCTTACTGCAAGCTGCTGACAATAATTCATAAACTTCTAGCAGAAATAATAAAGGAATGACACAACATAGAGACATAAGAATAGATGTTCCAGAATTGTTATTACACGGAGAATGCATGAAGATATTAAAAGGAGAGGTCCCGAGAAATCTCGGTGGAGATGATAGCAATCTGCATAAATATCAGGACAATGTTTTTTAAAATATGACTTGTGTAAAAGGCTTTCCACAAGCAGCAAACATGCAGCTCTGGAGGCGGCTTCCCAGGACACTGCTGTAGCTTCACGTCTATCTTACCAACATTGAGCTGTCTAACAACACACCTAGTAGGCATTATTAATTCTAGGGGGCACTAATGGCAGCATTACTATTACTGGGGGCGCTAATGGGGGCAATATTAATACTGGGGGGGACTAATTAGGGCTTTAATATTATTGGCCACACTAATAGGGGCATTGCTATTACTGGGGGCGCTAATGGGGGCATATTAAATCTTGGGGGCACTAATGGAGGCATTATTAATTCTGGGGGACGCTAATGGCGGCACTATTAATTCTGGGGGACGCTAATGGCGGCACTATTAATTCTGGGGGACGCTTATGGGGGGGGCATTATTAATTTTGGGGGCACTAGTAATTCTGGAGGCACTTATGGGGGCATTACTATTACTGGGGGGCGCTAACGGGGGCATTATTAATACTGGGGGGCACTAAAATTATTGGGGGGCATTAATATGATTGGGGACACTAATGTGGACACTATTAATTCGGGGGGGGCACTAATAGAGGCATTACTATTACTGGGGCCATTAATGGGCCAATTCTGGGGGGCACTAATTGGGGCATTAATATTTCTGAGGGGCACTATAATAGGCATTATTAATTCTAGGGGGCACTAATGGCTGCATTACTATTACGGGGGGAACTAATGGGGGCATTATTAATACTGAGAGCCACATTATGACATAGCGACTTAATACCCATATTAAGCCACACCCTCACAACCACACCCCCTTTGGGGTGTGACTTAATTTAGCTGGTATTTTTTGTCAGGAAAGGTGGAAACCTTAATTATACTGTACTAGCAGAAGGACCCGGCTTCGCCTGGGTATATATAATCTATTTTATTTAATGTTTCTGTGTGTTGTTGCAGAGAGAAAGTCGATGCAGCTGACAGAAGTTGATTTTTACCTTCATTTTTTCAATCCCCATTGGCTACGGAGTGGGAGGAGGCGTGACCTGACTGGGTCGGGGGCGTGGTTTAGCGGGACCTTGGGGGGGTTGCTTTAAAGGGGTTGTCCAAGTTATTTTTTTATTCTTTATATGTTTCTAACTTGTCAGGTATAACAACTTTCCCATATACTTTGTGTTTCTAAAGCTGCTGGTTTCTCAGAGTTGACTGAGGGTCACATGACCTATGATGTCACCTTATCTCCCTGGTCTGTGATGTTTCGTGTACAAGCCTCAAAGTTCAGAGAACAGCCTGTACACGTGACGTCACTGGCCACGCCTCCTTTCTTTGCCAGGCTCCTGCTATCTGCTCTCTCCCTGGATTCCTTCAGATAAAACATTAACCCCTTCAGCCAGAAAACACTGAGGGCTCAAGGCTTTATAACAAATAGTAGCTGCAGCAGTGAGAGGAGACAAATGCTGGGCAAGGAGCTATAGAGGAATTATACAAGAACAGGTAGGGAGAATTTCCTGTGTGTATCAGCAGTGTCATTGTACAGCTGGGACTTGTAGTCCTACACATACAACATGCTGTTGAGTATCCCAGCAGGCAGACATTTACTCACAGCACTTATATTCACTGCCTTTGCAGAGAAGGGGGGAGGGGGGAGGGGCAGAGATTGTTATTACTGCATGTAAACAAAGGCCAGAAGAGAACCAGGGAAATGAGGAAATATAGATTTTTTTGCCTAAAACTTGCTGAACTTCATTATATATTGCTGCCCATCAGATTTACAGTGCTATATTTTTTTTTCTATAACTTGGACAACCCCTTTAAGTCCTTCTTTTGAGGGTTACCTGAATTACAGGTTGATGCCATGGTAATTTATGAGGACACGCAATGGGTAGCAGTGGAAGAAAACATCTTTTATTACTACAGAACGGTCGTAGTCTAAAATTAGTCTATTTCATCTAATGTTTTTGTGTGTCGTTGCAGCGGGAAATTCACCCTCCCACCCCTGCTGCTTACAGAAGTTGATTTTTACCTTTATTTTTTCACTCCCCATTGGCTACAGTGTGGGAGGGGGCATGGCCTGACAGAGTCAGGGGCATGGCTTAGAGAGACCTGGGGCGGGGGTTTTAAGTCCTTCTTTTAAGGGTGCGTGAAATACAGGTCGATGCCATGGTAATTTATGAGGACACGCAATGGGTAGCAGTGGAAGAAAACATATTTTATTACTACTGAACGGTCTTAGTCTAAAACATAAGTTATATTTATGGTAACCGGAATACCCCTTTAACAGTGTCATCCACAGCGCTCTGCCCCTTTAAAGCAGTGAATAGAAATGGCTGGGTTGTTATTTAACTGAGCTCCTCAGCTGGCTCCTAATTACCTGGCTCTGTTGTTATGGAAACCTGCCCTCCCTGTGTGTGTCTGTGCAGAGAATGGCAGTTGGGGTTTGAAACCAAAGCTCCCAGGCTAATGTTGGCAAATGCAGGTCATATTTTGGAAATATCTCGGAAACGGTATGTCCTAGAGAGCTGGTCTGAAACCTTCCCGGACACCTAATGTACCTGTGTGCCGAATTTGGTGAAAATCGGTCCAGTAGTTTGGTCGCGCATAAAGAACAGACAGACTGAAACTCATTTTTATAATATTAAGAGATAATACACGCAGTGTGTACAGATATATAGTGTTAGGGGTTAGTATGAGGGTTAGGACACATGGAGAGAAAAGGGGAGGACCTCCTTTTACCCTCTCCTGAGACAGGAACTACTTTTACCTACTCCTGAGGGAGGACCTCCTTTTACCTACTCCTGAGGCAGGACCTCCCTTTACCCTCTCCTGAGGGAGGACCTCCTTTTACCCTTTCCTTTCTAGCCAGCTCTACATGGGACCATGCTGAATTACAGACTCCAGAGGGATGACCCCCTGTTACCCACTATTCTAGTCTCAGCCCTGCAGGTCCCGTCATTATCCCCTACAGGGCAGACCAACCTTCAATTCTCGCGAGAACCCCCCATTTCACGTCACAGCCTCGGTCTCCATAGAGACGCGACAGCTTTGCTAGGGATGAAATCCCTGTAATCTGCGGCGGCGGCGGCTCCCGGGACACTGATGTGTTGTGGCGGCTGCCGGGACCCTTCCTGCGTTACATCGTCACAGACCATCCGCAGCAGCCAGGCTTCCCAGGTAAGAAGAGAAGCTAGGAGCGGAGAGAGTGGCTGCTTGGGTTGTTGTCATGGCAGCTGTCATTAATGTCCCCAGAGCCCTTATAGCCTAGTGGTGAGGGTGTGCGCCTGTGGAAATGACTGGGGGTAAGTGGAACAGCTTGGATCTGAATATAATACATCTATTACATATCTTAGATTTGTATATAGTACATGTATATATATAAATATTATATATCTTGTATTTGTATATAGTACATATATTACATAGCTTGTATTTGTATATAGTACATATATTACATGGCTTGGATCTGAATATAGTACATGTATATTATAAATATAGTACATATATTACATGGCTTAGATTTTTATATAGTTCATATATTACATGGCTTGGATTAGTATATAGTACATATATTACATCATTTGGATTAGTATATAGTACATATATTACATGGCTTGGATTAGTATATAGTACATATATTACATGGCTTGGATTTTTATATAGTTCATATATTACATGGCTTGGATTAGTATATAGTACATATATTACATGGCTTGGATTAGTATATAGTACATATATTACATGGCTTGGATTTTTATATAGTTCATATATTACATGGCTTGGATTAGTATATAGTACATATATTACATGGCTTGGATGTGTATATAGTACATATATTACATGACTTGGATTTTTATATAATACATATATTACATGGCTTGGATTAGTATATAGTACATATATTACATGGCTTGGATTAGTATATAGTTCATATATTACATGACTTGGATGTGTATATGAGTACATATTAGGCTTATTTTATACATTACTGGCTTAGGATTATATATATATTACCTTGGTTAGTATAACATATATTACATGGCTTGGATTAGTATATAGTACATATATTACATCACTTGGATTAGTATATAGTACATATATACATGGCTTGGATTAGTATATAGTACATATATTACATGGCTTGGATTTTATATAGTTCATATATTTACATGGCTTGGATTAGTATATAGTACATATATTACATGGCTTGGATTAGTATATAGTACATATATTACATGGCTTGGATTTTTATATAGTTCATATATTACATGGCTTGGATTAGTATATAGTACATATATTACATGGCTTGGATGTGTATATAGTACATATATTACATGACTTGGATTTTTATATAATACATATATTACATCACTTGGATTAGTATATAGTACATATATTACATGGCTTGGATTAGTATATAATACATATATTACATCACTTGGATTAGTATATAATACATATATTACATCACTTGGATTAGTATATAGTACATATATTACATGGCTTGGATTAGTATATAGTACATATATTTACATCACTTGGATAGTATATAGTACATATATATTACATCACTTGGATTAGTATATAGTACATATATTACATGGCTTGGAATTAGTATATAATACATATATTACAATCACTTGGATTAGTATATAATACATATATTACATCACTTGGATTAGTATATAGTACATATATTACATGGCTTGGATTAGTATATAATACATATATTACATCACTTGGATTAGTATATAATACATATATTACATCACTTGGATTAGTATATAGTACATATATTACATGGCTTGGATTAGTATATAGTACATATATTACATCACTTGGATTAGTATATAGTACATATATTACATCACTTGGATTAGTATATAATACATATATTACATCACTTGGATTAGTATATAGTACATATATTACATGGCTTGGATTAGTATATAGTACATATATTACATGACTTGGATTTTTATATAATACATATATTACATGGCTTGGATTAGTATATAATACATATATTACATCACTTGGATTAGTATATAGTACATATATTACATGGCTTGGATTAGTATATAGTTCATATATTACATGACTTGGATGTGTATATAGTACATATATTACATGGCTTAGATTTTTATATAGTACATATATTACATGGCTTGGATTAGTATATAGTACATATATTACATCACTTGGATTAGTATATAGTACATATATTACATGGCTTGGATTAGTATATAATACATATATTACATCACTTGGATTAGTATATAGTACATATATTACATGGCTTGGATTAGTATATAGTACATATATTACATGGCTTGGATTTTTATATAGTTCATATATTACATGGCTTGGATTAGTATATAATACATATATTACATGGCTTGGATTTTTATATAGTTCATATATTACATGGCTTGGATTAGTATATAGTACATATATTACATGGCTTGGATGTGTATATAGTACATATATTACATGACTTGGATTTTTATATAATACATATATTACATCACTTGGATTAGTATATAGTACATATATTACATCACTTGGATTAGTATATAATACATATATTACATCACTTGGATTAGTATATAGTACATATATTACATGGCTTGGATTAGTATATAGTACATATATTACATCACTTGGATTAGTATATAGTACATATATTACATGGCTTGGATTAGTATATAGTACATATATTACATCACTTGGATTAGTATATAGTACATATATTACATGGCTTGGATTAGTATATAGTACATATATTACATGGCTTGGATTAGTATATAGTACATATATTACATCACTTGGATTAGTATATAATACATATATTACATCACTTGGATTAGTATATAATACATATATTACATCACTTGGATTAGTATATAGTACATATATTACATGGCTTGGATTAGTATATAGTACATATATTACATGGCTTGGATTAGTATATAGTACATATATTACATCACTTGGATTAGTATATAATACATATATTACATCACTTGGATTAGTATATAATACATATATTACATCACTTGGATTAGTATATAGTACATATATTACATCACTATATAGAGAAAAAAACGGAGCCAATGGGTACTATAAAAATATCAAATCTTTATTAAATCACATAATATAAGGTATACATAATCTCCTATGCATTAGGAGAAGAGTTGGCAGAAACAGAGCGCCATCCCCAGCCAACATCACCAAACTGCAGGCGCAGGGCACCCATAATGGGAGACAGGTCACGAAATACTAGTAACAGATTGTCAATTGCCACAACAAATACTATAATATAGGTCTGTAAAGATGTAAACGTAAATAGCTCACCAGACAGAGTGTGATGTAAGACCAGGGATGGCGCTACCTCGGGGTCATGCACAGTTGGCAACCATTTGAGCCATTTCTGTCTGAGATCCTTTTTTTAGATGGAAAAAAAGTCCTCAAATGGCTCAAAAGGATGCCATTTTTTGCAGGTCGGGTGCGGACTCATTCACTTCAATGGGGCTGCAAATGATGCTTTTTTTTCTTTATTTTTTTGTTCTTCTGACGGATCAGAAAAACAGAAAACGGTGATATGACTTCTCCCTTAGTTAATGATAGCAACCAATCAGATTTTATCTTTCATTTTTAGAGCTCTTTTGGGAAATGAAAGGACGAGTCTGATTGGCTGCTATGGTCAACTAAGCCAATTTTCCCAATCTCCCCCTATTACCACTACCAATACCACTAAATAGTGACTAACTAATACCGCCATACACTTACGAAACAAAACACTGTACAAAGGTCACCATTACTGCAAGTAGTGGGAAGTATACTTTACATTTCAGCTGTACATACAAATCTTACAATTTTTGGAGATGGGAACAGGGGGCAGGTCTATGCCGTAAGCTGAATGCACCGCAGCCCAATGCCAATGGTAGTGCCAGTGAGACACGGTCCCTTTCTCTACAGCTGGGGGGTAGTGAATGATTAGTGGTATGATAGTGAGGATCTGATGGTTATATCAGTACTGTTACTGTTAGCCATAAGCGATTATCGTTCCCCTCTACCATGGATGGCTTTCTGCAGTTACATTACTTGACAGTCACGTGAACGTGTACCTCCTGTGCCGCACAAATTGCGGTCCCCAATGCACTGGCACCGTCCGTGTGGCCTGCACTGATGGATGCAGACCCATTCAACTTGAATGAGTCCGCATCCGTGATACGGTGTGCACACGGCCAGTACCTGTATACTGTGGGGTCTGTATTACGAGCACGGGCGGCATATGTTCGTGTGCATGAGTCTTTAGATCATGGATCATTTTAGCAAGTGATAAACACAGCATTCGTCTTTGACCAGTCCTTTATACTGACTTGTGAGCTCTGCTACATCTCCACATCCTTGACTATAGTTCTCTTTACCAATCCATAATGTATCCATAGTGATAAATGTCCTTATCAGGATTCAGCCTGTAAACAGCTTGTCCTAGCAGCCGCTGACTGATCTGTTTAGACAGATTAGGGAGAGGAAAAGTCATTATTTGATTAAGTGGGTAAGAAATGGAGAGGAAATATTTGACATCATTACACAGATTAGATTCAGACTGTGGAAGTAGAGAGTGGGTTGCTTTCCGAGTCCAGAGACCCTCAACATCACGCATTTCTGGCTCAGGTTTGAGATTAGAAAAATGCGTTCTCTTCACTGACTCTCTTAAGTCATCCATTGATGCAGCACGGAGTTACTACAGTCGTAAAAGATCAGGGGCCTAAAAATAATACAGTCACCAAATAATCATCAGACACCATCTGTATACAGTGGAAAGTGAGTACAGCACAGTGACATTCAGCAATTCACAAGTGACATCTTCTCTGATTGTTGTCTTTCAACTTCCCTTTTCTTCTCGAGCTGGGCCCAGACCGCCATGGAGACTTCCCCCAACCAGTCTCTGAACAATAAATCCCCATCCTCCTCCATCTCGGAGTGCCCCCTACACCGTATTAGTACTTTCTTTTGTGTCCAACACAGTAATAATTCCTCTATTTTTCCCATCAAAAATAGTAATGCATCCTTTGATCCCCACAGTAATAGTGCCATTCTTTGTGCCCCCCACAGTATTAATAACTTATGCCTCCACTGGTAGTAATAATCCCCTTTAGGCCTATGCCTGTTTTATGCTCTCTGACACGGCGTGGCCCTCTTTCCCTTCTCTCCTCTTCAGTGTGTCCCTGTGTCCCCTTCTTCCTCTGCCCTGTCTTTGTGCCTTTTTGCTGTTGTGTCCCTTCGTGGAAGGACTTTTTGACAGCAGCAGAGACAAGTGTGGTACTGTTTTTGTGGAAAAATGCAAACTTCTTTCTAGTTCTGGTCAATCCCTTTAACTCCTTGCCAACATACGCCGTATATGTATGGCCGATGTGTGTGGTGAACTACAGCACCTCCAAAGCTGTGCCTGCTCCATATGTATTACATAACTGCACTGACCGGGGTAGGAAATAAATCCCATCTTGGGGCGGACTGGGAACTTAAAGAGGCCCATGTCGTAGTTTTAGTACGGTTGCCTCTCGGCATTGTTTGCCGTGCTGCGGCCGGAACTCCGGCCCACCCCCATTATAGTGAATGGGGACGGAGCGTAGTTACATCCGCACACATGCACTAGTGGCAGCACAGATCACTGCCACTAGTGTGAAAGTAGCCTAAAAGTGGCCCTGTTTTATAGTCGGGTCTAAATTGATAGAAGGCAGGGCCAGCAATACCATTTTTGTGACACATTATACCACCCAACAGAGCCAACTACCACAGTCTATCACAAAATACTGCCAGCAGCACAAAATACATCCCCAAAAACTTCCACTGGCCAGCTGTGAGGAGGGCTCAGGTGGCCCCCTGGGAATCGGCCCACCGGGAAATTTCCCTGTAAAGTCAATGGTCAATCCGCCCCTGCCCCTCATATGCGGCAGTCAAAAGCGACCACATTACCTCAACAGGTAGACGGAGGGAGCTTCCTCTGTCTCCCAATTTTCCCCTTACCCTGTGTGCAACGAGATTACAGGGTGCCAAGCAGTTGCCATGGCACCTAGGGTCTTGTGAATGCTCTCTGGCCCTGCCATAACAGTTTTTCTATTGCCAGGATGTAAAAGGATAAAGGTAAAACCACTATACACTGCAAGGCAAGCATACAATGAAATGAAAATAACAAAAAAAGTTTGTAAAATTATTTAAGTTATATCTGTTTGACCACAACGTTATCTGCATCCTTTAGGACACGGATACAATTGCAAGTCGTGACCAGGGCCGATTCCAGCTTTTCTGCTCCCTGAGATGAAAATTTAAATTGTGACCCACCTCCCGTGCTAAAATGTCAATCCAACCCCTCCCCCTCAGCACTACTGCTAAAGGCATTTTTGAAGTGGACGTTACATACAGCACTGTGTATCTCTTAAATGCAGTGAAGTCTCCCAAGTTCTTTCCTCATCTTCCCCATTCTTGTCTCTCCAATCTAGGCCACACAGACATCTTATGTTACTCACTTTCCATCATCCTACCCCTGCTGGTGCCCCACAGTATTAACCTGTTGCTACCCAAAATACTGCGCCCTCTGTGCTCCCTAATTCCCCTGAATTCCTACTGCACAAATAATAGTATCAAAGTGCTTCCAAAAGTCTTACCAATAGTAATGAGGGCATAATGCTCCAAAAAGTGTCCAGTTAGTAGCAATAACTTCTGTAAGTTGTGCCCTATAATAATAATAATGCGCCCACAGTACCCTCTGCAGTAATAATACAGTAATAATGCTCCTTTGTATTTATAATGCCCTAGCTGTGCCCTTAGAATGTTTTTAATGCTCCACAGTAGTAACTTCAGTATTTATAACTGCCCTCTGTAGTGCACCCAGTATTTAAAATCCCCCCCCCCCCCCGTAGTGCTTCAAGTATTTATAATACCGCACAGTGAAACCCTAAAAATAATGGCAGAATTGCATTTTTCACCAGTTGCTCAATACATTATAGGGAACATTAAATGGTATAAAAAATACAACTCTTTCTGGCTATGTTGATGGAAATATAAAGATAGTTCTGACTCATGGAAGAGGTTTCTTTATGATAAAATAAACTTTATTAATCCCTCGGTGGGAAATTCCAATAGCTCATTGTTTATGTCATATAATAGGGGACACAGATGAGACAAAAGAGAAGGAAAGGGAAGGAAACAAATCACACGTTGGCAAGGTTTGTACAGTTGCATAATATAACCAATCCTGATGCCTTCTGTCAGGCCTGATCTTCAGACCATGATGCCCTGCAGTTCCTTGTTATACAGTGCGGCAGAGAGGATCGCTGTCTGTGCCACATCTCCTCTGGATGAACCTCCCGCTGAGGCTGCTCCTCGGGGGTTGGACTGGTTGCCAATATTACTCTTAAATTTCAAAATGATTGTCCCCTCTGTCAACAACTTGTGTTGTGGCAGTTAGGTGCCAACTACATTGCCAGCCTTTTTGATCGGTTTGCGTATCTTGTTCTTATTACCCGCCTTGAACATTTCTAGTATTTTGTTACACACGTCATTTACCATTCAAGTTCTTCATCAGTGTGGACATTTACATATTTGTTGCTGTTTTTCCCTGCACCAGTCCTGGTTGTCTGAGATACCGTTTCCTAGGCTTACAAACTGAGGCCTGTTCCCAAGATAATCCCAGATCCAGTTATTCATGTGTTCCTGGGCACCCAGCCTCCTTACTTTCTCGCATAGCCTCTGGTTAGATAGTATTAAAGGCGCTAGAGATTCGTCCCTCCAAGTGAGAGTATGCTCTGTGTGACAGGTAGAGGACAGCATCCTCAACCCCCATATATTGATTGTATGGGTATTGCAGGTTGTCCATGTTTGAACCTACTGTGACAGTCAGCTGCTTCAGTTCTATTCTTTAAAACATTTTATAGCTTATGAGGTTAGTGCCATTGGTCTGTACTCACACTTACTGGTTTGGTATTTTTTGGGGCCAGTATAATACAGGATGTTTTTCATAGAGAGAGTACCTTTTCTCTGAAATGGAAGTTTTTGGGGATGTATTTTGTGCTGCTGGCAGTATTTTGTGATGGACTGTGGTATGTGGCTCTGTTGGGGTGATATAATGTGCCACAATATGGTTGTCACGCTCAGGTGTGTGGGGGGGAACCAAACCGAGCGTAGGAGAGAAAGGAGATTAGGCCTAGAAACTATGGAAGAAAGATGGACACCTCCTAAAGGAAACCCTGGCTCAATTCCTGTCTATCTACCAGTATGAACAGGCCTCAAAAGTAGGCAAGTTCATACACAGGAACCTAAACACCAAACTGACCCTATAGGACCCTGGAACAGGAATGAGTCTACCTGTCCCTCCAAAAGGAAGGATGAACAGGAGTCTCCCTTAGGCCTAATAACAGAACAACAGGGAAAAGTAACGAAACACACAGAAGGGAAAAGGAAACTTATCTTTCAATGAAGAAATGGAGGCTCCAGGATCTCAGCTGAGAACCAAACTACTGCTCACCACAACAACAACTGAAGCTATAAACCACAAGGGATAGTGGGAGAAGAAGCAATAAATAGGGGAGGGACAATTACCACACCAGGAACGCCTGAGGGAAAAGGGTGTGGTAAATACCAACAACAAGAAAGGAAAACATGTCAGATTATACCACGTGTTGCCAATCTGACAGACCTCCTGTTACCTGTCACAGGAACGTCCGTGACAATGGTATTGCTGGCCCTGCCTTACATCGATTTGGACCCGACTAAAAAATGGGGCCAGTTTTAGTATTTTTTCAGGGCTACTTTAAGTTCCCAGTTCGCCCCTGTCTCTGGTTATGTGCCACCCCAGAGATTTCAGTTGGGCCTTAATATAGGTGATCTTGCTGGTTCTAGCTGCTCCTATTTTGGGTATCTCCATATCTGTGCCATCGCTGGGGGGTGTCCTGTTTGGCTTCTGTCCCGTATTGTCTCTCTTTACCTCCCCAGCCTACCTTGCTGCAGTGTGTCTGTTTGGAAGACTACAGAATGTGTTGTGAGCGTGAATACATGGGCATTTGGTGGCCTGTTGGAGTTTGTGGGTAGTTAAGTGTTCGCTGGTCCCCAGCATGGAATAAGCCATGTTACGTCCCTGGTTTCCCAGATTCAGGTCTGACAGCCTTCTTCCCATCTGCTGTGTGCCAATTGTGGCCCATTTGTGTATATCCTACCTGGTGAACATGTCTTCTCACGGGTGAGGCTCACTGTGACGCCTGAGTGCTCTGTGTTACGTCCAGACCCAGGAGGGCATGCAGTTGCCGCACTAGGGGCATGGCCCAATATACTGTGTCTCAGGTCTGAGCGCCCTAGACTGGATTTCCCTATTGACAATATCCTATTTGGGATGTGACCAATAGTGTCCAGGGGCGTCCCATGCTCTGTCCTCTTGTATTCTGTAAGGCTGCTTGTCTGTTTGCTGGTACTAAAATGATTGTTTCTGATTGCTGGACCTGATCCATTATGGGAACACTTATGTTATTAGTGGCAAACAGTACAATCATTGCATTGATTTTACTAGTTGGAAAAATATACACATTAGGCAACATACATGCACGGTACCTCTGTTAGGAAAATGATTTTCATCGTGGGAAATTTCATTCCTGTATTATACTTTCCAAATGAGAGTCCTAATTGCAAAAAGAAATAGTAATGCTTATGGTCAAAGGGTATTAGGGTTTCTATGAATAAATATTAAAGTGCAAATATTAAAGTATGCATGTGGAACCAACACCCCCTGAATTTTACGGAGGCCATTATGGCACACAACAGGTAGGAATTAGTGTTAGGTTCCCGTCTTACAGAGATCGCCTTGACGTTTGGCTGACGGGCCCAAATAATTTCGTACAAAATATATTTGCCAAGAATCTCAAATTTACTAAATGAGTGTAGAATTAGCATCAAAATATTTTATATTACTATGGCATTTTTGTACTTTATTTGGTTTGCAGAATGCTGTTGCATTGTATTTCTTTTCTTTGTGTATCTAGCCATAGCAACGTGCACCTGCTCACTGGGATGTGCTGTCTGACCCCCCCCCCTTTTTTTTTCTTTGTAGTTTGTACTGGAGGTGTGGCTACTCCATTTAGTCATGCACTCCTGACCAGCCTGTCTGCCCCATAGGCATTTTAATCAGTGTAAGTAGAAAGCCGTAGTCTGCTCTTAGTATAGAGGTATAGAGTGGGCTCAGCATGTATGTTGGTACCTGCATCCCTGAATTTTACGGAGGCCATTATGGCACATAACAGGTAGGAAATATTGTTAGGTTCCTGTCTTACAGAGATCGCCTTGCCTATTTGCCAAGAATCTCAAATTTACTAAATGAGTGTAGCATTAGCATCAAAATATTTTATATTGCTATGGCATTTTTGTACTTTATTTGGCTTGAAGAATGCTATTGCATTGTATTTATGTTCTTTTAAATATTAAAGTATACCTAAAACAAACAATTTTTGGAAATGTTAAAAATACCATAAACGTTTTTTTCCTAATATACTTTACTTTACTTAGTATTCGCCCCCCTGGAACTTTTCAACCTTTTGCCACATTTCAGGCTTCAAACAAAAAGATATAACATTTTACATTTTGGGTCACAATTGTGAAGTGGAAGGAAATTTATTGGATCATTTAAAGAGGCTCTGTCACTAGTTTCTAACCTATGTATTAAAATACATAGGTGTATAGGTGCATTAAACACAATCCCAGACATAACTTTATAGCAGAGATCATTGCAGCGGTTGTTGAGGAAAGTGAACTTATACAAATATGCTAATTAGCCTTCGGAGCACCGGGAGGCGTAGGTTAGAAACTAGTGACAGAGCCTCTTTAAACTTTTTTTGTAATAATAAAACTGAAAAGTGGGGCGTGCTAAATTATTCGGCCCCCTTGTATTAATACTTTGTTGCACCACCTTTTGCTGCGATTACAGCTGCAAGTCGCTTGGGGTATGTCGCTATCAGTTTTACACATCTAGAGACTGAAATTCTTGCCCATTCTTCCTTGCAAAACAGCTCGAGCTCTTTGAGGTTGGATGGAGAGTATTTGTGAACAGCAGTTTTCAGCTCTTTCCACATATTGTCAATTGGATTCAGGTCTGGACTTTGACTTGGCCATTCTAAGACCTGGATACGTTTATTTTTTAACCATTCCATTGTAGATTTTGCTTTATGTTTGGGATCATTCTCTTGTTGGAAGATAAATCTCCGTCTTAGTCTCAGGTCTTTTGCAGACTCCAACAGGTTTTCATGCAGAATGGTCCTGTATTTAGCTCCATCCATCTTCCCATCAATGTTAACCATCATCCCTGTCCCTGCTGATGAAAAGCAGGCCCAAACCATGATGCTGCCACCACCATGTTTGACAGTGGGGATGGTGTGTTCAGGGTGATGAGCTGTGTTGCTTTTACACCAAACATATCGTTTTGCATTGTTTCCAAAAAGTTGGATTTTGGTTTCATCTGACCAGAGCACCTTCTTCCACATGTTTGGTGTGTCTCCCAGGTGGCTTGTGGCAAACTGTAAACAAGACTTTTTATGAATGTCTTTGAGAAATGGCTTTCTTCTTGCCACTCTTCCATAAAGGCCAGATTTGTGAAGTGTTTGACTGATTGTTGTCCTATGGACAGACTCTCCCACCTCAGCTGTAGATCTCTGCAGTTCACCAGAGTGATCATGGGCCTCTTGGCTGCATCTCTGATCAGTCTTCTCCTTGTTTGAGATGAAAATTTAGAGGGACGGCCGGGTCTTGGTAGATTTGCAGTGGTCTGATACTCCTTCCATTTCAATATGATCGCTTGCACAGTGCTCCTTGGGATGTTTAAAGCTTGGGAAATCTTTTGGTATCCAAATCCAGCTTTAAACTTCTCCACAACAGTATCACGGACCTGCCTGGTGTGTTCCTTGGTCTTCATGATGTAGAACCCTAAGACTATCACAGAGCAGGTGGATTTATACGGAGACTTGATTACACACAGGTGGATTCTATTTATCTTCATCAGTCATTTAGGACAACATTGGATCATTCAGAGATCCTCAATGAACTTCTGGAGGGAGTTTTCTGAACTGAAAGTAAATGGGCCGAATAATTTTTCACACCCCGCTTTTCAGTTTTATTATTACAAAAAAAGTTTAAATGATCCAATAAATTTCGTTCCACTTCACAATTGTGACCCACTTGTTGTTGATTCTTCACCAAAAATTTTAAATGTTATATCTTTTTGTTTGAAGCCTGAAATGTGGCAAAAGGTTGAAAAGTTCCAGGGGGCCGAATACTTTCGCAAGGCACTGTATACAGAATTGAACACCTCAACCATGTATGAGGTGTACAGATTCTGATCTGTACAATATGTGTTGTAGTGAGCACCTCACTGCTCCTGCAAAGAAAATCAATGCAGGATACCCTACATCCATGTTCTAGTAGAGGAGCGCAGCGAGGACAGGCAGGAGCAGCGATGTGCTGTCATGATATATCCATCATGGGTCATTAGGGGTTTTTTGACTCCTGTACTACTGAAGGCATAAAAATCATCATTTGTTAGCGTATCCTCCTTTAGGACCCAACACTTATCTCTGGAATGGTAGCTGCTGACCCCACCCGCCTGCTAGCTGCCACATGCAGGTTGTGAGAGGTAACTGAGTGGTCACTGTGATGTCTCTCACAGTCACAGTTTTTCCGGCAGAGTAAAAATTCTTCGCTTTTGTGAGGATTATCTTTAGCCAAGGAGGAGTACTTGGGACTTGGGATGGAATTTATCACAGATCGGTGTTTTATACCGGTCTATGGTAACCCCTGCGCTGCCTGAGGATCTGCCTAATGTATGACCAGACACACACCTCATCATATATTATGCACAACCTCCGTCAGTCCGTGCACAATGACTGAGCTAGTTGGAGCCGCCGTAGATTTCAGTCTACTTTTACGCTAGAAAATTTGCATAAAAGAAGATAAACTTGCTCCCTCCCTGCCCTAACCATGTCCCCTTTCCAGTAAATGTTTGTGAAGTTGTAACGGAAAAGGGGCAATTCCGCCATTGCTTTATGCCCTTTAAATTCACAACATTCACCATGCAGCATAACTCTTATTTTATGTGTCAGTACCATGGTACCAAATATGCGTAGTTTTATGTGTTACTACTTTTGCACAATAATAGCATGTTTCTTGCAAAAATAATACCGTAGGTTTTTTTTTTTTTTTTTTTATATCACTGCTCTCCAAGAGCCATAACTTTCATTTTTCCACTGATGTAGCTGTATGTGGCTTGTTTTTCGCTGGACGAGATGTAGTTTTCAATCATGACATTTTGAGGTAGCTGGGGCTTTGTTGTCATCTTTATTATACAGGTTGCAGAAAAAACACTGATATCATATATGTGTGTGTTTTTTACTATGTTTACAAAATAAAACTTTATGTAAAAATGATTGTATTTATTTATTTTTAATAAATTTTATTAGGCTACTTTCACAGTAGCGTCTCAGAGGTCCGGTAGGCTGTATTGGCAGGGAACTCTCTGGATCCAGCATTGCCAGACGCTGTCTGATTGCCTGCAGGCCCCATTAACTATAATGGGGACCGGTGGAGATCCGGCTGCAAACCGGCAAATATGCCGAGAATAGGCCGGACTAAAACCACTCCAGGAGGCTGCCAGAACAGCCTGTCGGAGCCCTAAAACGCTAGTGTGAACATTGCTTTTATAATGCACTGGTATACTCTTTATTTTTAATAAGCTGTATTAGGCTAGTTTCATAGTAGGGTCTCAGAGGTCCGGTAGGCTGTATTGGCAGGGAACAGTCTGCCAGAACTCTCTGGATCCAGCATTGCCAGATGCTGCCTGAATGCCCGCCAGCCCCATTAACTATAATGGGGACCGGCAGAGATTTGTCCACAAACCGGCAAATATGCTGAGAATTGGCCGGACTAAAACTACTCTGGAAGGCTTCCAAAACAGCCTGCTGGAGCTCTAAAACACTATGGTAGTGTGAATATTGCTTTTATGATGCACTGGTATACTCTGTATATCAATGCATTATAGAGTATCACTGCAACAGTGACAGGCAATGTATTAGGCTGGGCCTGTGGCACAGTCTAATAAGCATACAGATATGGCAAGCCTTTGGCTGCCAAGTCAACTCATTGGTACTTCATTATTTCATTCGCCTGGGCCAATGGTGATAATTTGTGGGAGCCCACTCCCTGTGTCTGCCTAGATGCCGCAGCTATTGACAGAGGTATCTAGGAGGATAAGCAGCTGGGATCTAAGTTCTTTCCAGTCCCGGTCTTTACAGCAGAAGCCTGGCTTCCTTCAGTACTGGGCTCCCACAGTGATCTGGAGCATTGAATCAGCACAGCCTGTGTGGGGTCTGTTCAGTTCCTGCCACCTGCTCCTGGATTAATGGTGTGGGTGTCAGGAACTGAACAGACCCTACACAGGCTGCACTGAAACACTGCAGAAATATGCATGAGACTTTTTGCAAAGAATGAAATTGCTTATGACGCCTGAAGTCTCTGGAGCTTGCTGTGCTACGCTCTTTCTATAATTTGTGAAAGAGAGGTGGATAGAGAGTGTATAAGTCACGCATAATCTTTTTTTTCAATTTATATATTTTTAGGAGAACAGCCTAGTTTTTCCAAAAACATGAGCAAGCAGGATGAGTCGGATTCTGATGGCGTTCCAGAGTATGAAGATGATTTTGAGAAGGACCTTGACTGGTTAATAAATGAAGAAGCTGAAAAGTATAAAAGTTCAGAGGTATAATTAACATAAAGTTTCAAAATATTTTCATACTGTTTTAGATTTTTCTTAAATTAAGCAGTATGACTTCTCTTGGTTTGAATGCGCACATACTGTATGGATGGCTCCACCATATAAAGTATAGCCTGATGACCAGATCAAAACATAGGTGTCAATGGCACGTGTGTCACATCTATGCCTATGCCTGTTGTGGGAATACTACAGAGCAAAAGTGTCCCCCCTCCCACCCACCCCAATCTCTAGCAATAGTTCTGCCTTCCATCTGAGAGATAGGGGAGGAACCTGTGGCCTATGAGATTATCCTCCTATTCCTTTTGATACCAAGGTGGGAGTGGTGGTGCAACACTGAGGTATGTGACTAGATATCATTTCTCCATGTTCATTGAGACCCTTTGAACCATGTGGTAACATCACATCGTAATATATTCACTCTTTGTATGTTGTGTCTTATTTAAGAGTCAAGAGGAAGAGCCCAGTGATCTGAAACTTGACTTGAGGCACTCGGTCAAAGAGGAAGATAAAAGCGTCAAGTCTTCAAGCAGTGAAAATGAAATTGTTCATGTTGAGCCAAATACAGTTAGTGAGCCTGCACATGACTCTGAATGTGAAGAAGCTGACATAGAAGATGAAGAAGCAAAGAGATATATTGCAGAGAAGATAGAAGAAGCCAACAAGAAATTGGAAATGGAGACAGTAGATGAAAATCGAGAGAGGAAGCTCAAATTCAAGGAAAATTTGGTTGATCTAGAAGTTCCTCCACTAGACTTCCCCAACAGTGACAGAACTGAAAGTTTCACAGAAGATGATGTTGTAGATGGCATGTCTCATTTGCAAGTAGATGAAGCTCCAGCAGATGGCAAGGAACATAATGATAAAAATGGTGGCACTGGTGAAGAACCTAAGGAGGCAAAAGTATTGGTTGAGAAAGATGGAAAGTTTGAACTTGTCAATTTACGGGACATTGAAAACCAGTGTTCTTTGCCTCCTATAAATAACACTAAAGACAGCTCCAAATTGTCATCTCATTCTGATAAATTTGTTTCTTCAGCTAATGGTGATAAGAAATATTCAACCATTAATAACGTGAATGGCTTCTTCCCGCAACCTCCTATTGGCCCTAAAGTCAGACCCAACTCTGCTAACCCAACAAAATCTATGCATAAAGTAAAGCCACAGCGGAGAGTGCAGTCCGCAAGTGTGTCAACCAGAAACACCACGTTCAGCCTCTCTCCTGAGCAAAAGGAGCTACAAAAACGGATTCTGGAGAGAAAGGAGAGACTTAGGAGGGAGGTAAATATACAAACCAAATATTAAATATTTCATGCATTTTCAATATTTCATGTCCCTTGTTGTTTCTGAAGGAGGACATACTAATAGCCAAGGGCAGCCATGGTGGATAATTTCCTTATAATATCTGCATGTGGATTTTGCATTGTATTGACCATGATTTTCACCATTCAAATTGAGTACAAACTGAAAATGTATGGCAATTCTGCCATGTCTGGACTAACCCAAAGGCAACTAAAATCTAAAGACACATAGAACTAACTGTGATCATAATAATTTAATATTTATATCGGTAATTCTTGGGAATGAGACTTCGGGGTTATTTATTATACTGAAATAAACCTATATTAGGCGTATTTCAAGCGCCGCAATCTGCGACTTCTCATGCCAGGTCTAAAAAAGTGGACATGGAAAGGGACAAGCCAGCAGGCCCGTCTCATTCATTATTTTCTATGCCAGGCTTAGGTGTAGAAAATGGTCTAAATGTAAGCCGGCAAGGAAGCTGTCTTATATTTAGAAATGGTGCTGTATGCGCCGAAGTTATGTAGAGGCTAGTGCACATAACTACATCACTTAGGCAGATCTACCGCCAGTGCAGGGGCTTTATTAAGACCATCCTCTAAAACACCGGTCTTAATAAATGACCCCCTTTAAATACAAAACATGGGGCATCAATGTTTTAATCTTGAAAAACTTTCTTAACTGATTTGGTCTGTTGATAGGCCTTTAACATGCAAATTCTGCAGAAAGAAATGTGATCATAACCAATATCATCTGTGGATAGGATGAAGAGCGCAGAAAAGAACAGGATGAACTAAAAAGGAGAGAAAATGAGATAGCTTTTAAAATGTGGCTACAAAGGAAAAAGTCTCAACTTGTTGAAGAAAAGAGAATCCAGCAGGCAAAGGAGATGGAGACGAGCAGCACGCCAGTGAGTTTTGTTATTCAATCTGTCTTGTACTTAAAGACTATGGACACCTTTGGAGGCATTTTATATATTGAGTTGAGTTAGATGTATATTGGGTTAAAGATATAGGAAGGTTTTATTAAATATTTTTGGTTTGTTTGACTTCTGCAGCTTCTATGTTTCACAGGAGATAGCAGCTGCAGAATGTCATTCTGTGATAAACATTGTCAGACTGTCTGTATTACAACTCATTCTCCAACCTCTCTCTCCACTCCTGAACAATCTTCTAAGTAGATTAATGACAAAATTAAAGTTTGGGTTTGAAATAGTCAGAAATCAGTTTATAACATATTCAGGAGTGGGGAGAAAGGGTGCAGAATGAGCCACAAGACAGCCATCTACTAATTTTATCACAGAACAACATTCTGCAGCTGCTATGTGCTGTGAAACATAGGCGCTGCAGAAGTCAAGACAGCACTTTCTTCAAGACAAGAAGTGCAGGTCGCACAGTTATTTGATGGCCCTCCGTTTGATTTTTCTGGCACAAGGTATAAGGGATAGCATAGACTGTACTTCAGGCCTCTATCTAGTAGTCTATGCTATTCCATGCAACATTATATAGTGGTGTGCTTGAGCCCTTAAGGTGATCGGATGCAAAGGTATGTTTAGATGCTATGTCAATGCTTTTGTATTTTTTTTAATTATTATTTTCCTTGTTGGCCTTGAAGGATGAAGAGAAAGATGCACAGCAAGCTTATGCTCTTTGGCTAAAAAGAAAACATAATGAAAAAATAAAAGACAAAAAGATGGAAGAACTACAAAAACAAGAGTATGAAGCATTTCTCCTGGAAAGAAAAGACCGGGAAGGGGCATTTGCACAGTAAGTAGTAGGCAATATGCATAGGAGGACATCTGAGACAAGCAATCAGAAATGTGATCTTCATTTATTCTTATTCTCTTCCAATTTTCTGAGTTCAACGGGTCTGGGATATACGGGCACAGGCCATATGAACTCTGTGCTGCGGATGCAGACCCATTGACTTGAATGGGTCCCCATCTGCATAATGCAGCAAAAGATAACACATGATCTATCTTTTGCAGAGCAGAGGCACGGATTGGAAACCCACAGAAAGACTCGGAAGCACTTCTATATGCTTTTCAGTTCGGATCCTATCTTTTGCCTTATTTTGAAGATTGCGGACCCTTTCAAGTCAGTGGCTCTGCACCGCAATATGGGATTCACATGGCCGGTGCCTGTGCATTGCAGACCTCAATTTGCGGTCTGCATCATGGGCATGGAGCCCATACGGTCGTGTGAATGGGCCCTTAGAATTTTCCCAGACTTTTGTTGCCCATCTAGCTTTCCCTCGGTGAGACTTGCAATTTACACGCCATATAGTATGTAACCTTCCCTATAGATCTGTATATAAACAACAAATTGGTTGAAAATGACAAGGAATACAAAGGGCACATCCTGACAGGACATGTGTGCTGCAGAATTGCGTACAGCAGATTTGTGTGCAGGAAATCTGCAGCACTTTACAGCGTAAATGACCTGTGATGAGGATTTTAAATCTGCAGCATGTCAAATTATGCTGTGGATCTCCACTGCGGATTTCACGCTTTGCAATGCGTAGGTGAAATCTATGGCAAATCTTCACCAGAACTCCCAACAAACACACGTGGATTTTAAATAGCAGATTTTTCTGCAGAAAATAGCAAATTCACAGAATAAATTCTCTTGTGGATATAAAGCCCAGTGTAGCAGTATCCAAAACCTTCTTCTTAGTTACCACCGCCTGTACAACACAGGGGGTAAGAAACACTCCCTGCTAGCTAATATTGGAAGTACTGAAGCTAGATCTCTTCAAGAGTGGGGACATCTGATTTTGGTCACTGTTATTGAACACCCAGGACCCCGTCGATCAGCTGTTAGAAGAGGCCAGTGCTCCGTGAGCGTCACAGCCTTTTCCTAGGCCATGTGACATTACGGTACATTGGTCACATGGCCCGGTCGCAGCTCAGCCCCATTGAAGTGAATGGGTTTGAGCTGCAATACCATGCACAGCCACTATACAATGTACGGCGCTGTGCTTGGTAAACTGCCGGGAGCCCACAGCAGTCACTAGAGGTCCAGTGAGCGCAGCAGCTCCCTGTAACAGCTGATCGGCAGGGGTGCTGGGACTCGGACCCCCCCCGAATTGAGTGAAGGTGCACCCCTCCTCATAAATTAAACACATCCTCAAGCAGTCCGTGTGCCTAGAATAAAATATAGCTTGTAGCTGGCATAGATTCCAGTCATCACTTATGCCAATGAACTGACATAAATGCTGATAAATCTGCTGGGGCCAACAGCCCCACCCTCACTGTGTCCTCCATGCCCCATTTGGATACCTGAGATTAGTGACTTTTTAACTCCAGTGTTCTAGGATGATAAATCTCTCCCATGTGCTTGCCACTAAGACAACTCCATTCAGATGAATGGAACTTATTTTCAGTCGTAGAAATTTCTCTGTTGCATGTGAAGGCCTTAGTCCCAGGAGAGGCTTAAGGCCTCTTTCACACGGCGAGATTTCCGCGCGGGTGCAATGCGTGATGCGAACGCATTGCACCCGCACTGAATCCTGACCCATTCATTTCAATGGGGCTTTTCACATGGGCGAATTTTTTCACGCATCAGTTCGCCGTTGCGTGAAAATTGCAGCATGTTCTATATTCTGTGTTTTTCACGCAGCCCTGGCCCCATTGAAGTGAATGGGGCTGCGTGAATAACTGATGGTTGCTAAGAGATGTTGTTTGTAAACATTTAGTTTTTTATCACGCGCGTGAAAAACGCATTAAAAAGGCTTCGCACCCGCGCGGAAAAAACTGAACGAACGTACGCAATCGCAGTCAAAACTGACTGCGATTGCGTGCGGATTGGTGCGGATGCGTGCGGATTTTCCGGAACGCATCCGGACTGAATCCGTGACGCCCATGTGAAAGAGGCCTAAGGGTGTTGTCACTCATAGCTTTTTGCCGTAGTTTTTTCACCAAACCTAGAAATGGATTGGAAGGGAATAGGAAATATTAGAGCAAAAAAAATATTGTGCGGGCACATGTGACATTCTGGCCAAATAGAATTTATGAAACACCTCAAAAACACTATTTATGTAGTGCCATTTAAAAATGATTTCTTTCCATTTGTTTTCCAAATCACTCTCTGGGTGTGGCATTTTTTCAGTCGTTTTCCCATGGACTTCTCTATAGGTATAAAAAAATGGTCTGAAACAATGCAAGAAAACTGATTTGAAAAAACACGATTATAAAAACACATGAATTTAAAAAAAAACACGAGAACACAAAAAAACTAGCATGGCAGCACCATTACAGAAGTTACCTCCTTCTCAAAAACACCTTTGCAAAGTGCAGATTATCATGATCTGTAGCCTTTACACGATCAGATCTCCAATCTGTAGCTTTCCAGACATTGGGAAACGATAACTCCAAGCAGGTTCTCCCAGCCTGTGAACACTTGACCAAACTTTAGGTAGCTGACGGACTGATGAACACTCATTACAAGCTATTCCTCCTTGGCTGAGCATGCGGGAGTTATCAATAGGGAGAGGGGGGTAAAGACTGTATTAGACAGGCAGATTGTCTGCTCGTTAGCGATGATCTGGCAGGTGGATCAAAGGGTCAGGCATGTTGAAATTCATCATGTCCGCTCCTTCTTTCCCTGGACATTATCTATCAGGAAAGAGTCGGAACACCTCTGTACACATATGATAGCCAGATCTCTTTGTGTTTGTGTGCACCTGTTCATGCTCTTTATTTCTCATTGTGTCCTTAGGGCTCATTCAGACGACCGTATGAATGAGTCCGCATCCGTTCTGCATTTTTGTGGAACTGGTGTGGACTCGTTCATTTCAATAGGGCCGCAAAAGATGCGGACAGCACACTGTGTGCTGTCTGCACCTGTGGTTCCATTCCGCGGAAAACGGAGACAAGAATAGGCATTTTCTACTATGGTTGCAGCCATGTGCGGTCTGCAAATTGCGGTATTCGTGTTTTCTAGATCCGCAAATTGCGGATCTGCAAAGCACTTTGACCGTCTGAATGGGCCCTTATCTGTATCAATGACAGATAATCATGCAGCCATCTTTTTTGTAGGTGGCTAAGACAAAAACGAATCCAGAAACGCGCTGAACAGCAAGCTGCGAAGGAAAGGTCAAGAAGACTTTTACTAGAAGCCAGAAGAAGCAAGCAGATCCATACCTTGCTCTACAACATATCTGACTCGAAACCTTTCTGCTACATGGACTGCTAGACTGTGATCACATCAAACACTTTGGTCTGTCACTGAGCTAAGCAGCAAGCTGTAATAATGAATTATATGAAAATCTCTATTTTTTCTATTGCTCAGTTTATATTTTTCTTGCTTAAGACAATGAGATATTTGGGACAAAAACTGGTAAAAATGGCAATACTTCTCATCTCCATTAGATTATCAGGGTCAATTCAGAAGTAAAGCAGATCAACTTTTTTTTTTTTAACAAAAAGTTTGTGGCAACATTTTGAAACCTAAGATCCAACTAGAAACCTTCTTCCCTCGTTCACTGGTTTAGAAAGTATATGATTGGGTTATTAGGGATTTTTGGGTTCCATCAATACTGTAATTTGTTCTATATACGTGTAGGACACCATATAACACAAGGATGCCTGTCTGTACAGGGGCATATTCACAGGTGGCAAATTTGTTCCAGAAATTTCTATGACTACCCAATGGGGCTGGCTGAAATGCATGTGCTTACTGCAGAATCCATTCCATTCAGATTAAAGCCGCACTGTCATCTGGATCAACCCTACCCTACCAGGCATGTAGCCTGGTTGGGTTAATGAAGCTGATTAAAATGATGCCTGTCATGTCTGTCGTGGTATTGTTGCAGAGAAAAATGAACTTATAAATGTATGCAAATGAACTATTCGAGCAGGAGACAGGCTTATGTGGTTCGAGCACTGCTCCAACGACACCCCTGGTGCTCCATAATGATGCCCCTCTGCTTTTCATCACGCCCCCAACCCACCTTTAGATTAACAGCACTAGACCGCACTTGTGTCCATAATAGCGCCATTCTTGGCACGAGTATGGTCTAGCACTGTCAATCTAAAGGCAGGGAGGCATGATGAAAAGCAGGGTGTTATTATGGAGCAGGGGTGCCGCTGGAGCGATGCTCGAACCGCATAAGGCCGTCTCCTGGTGCTTGAATAGTTCATTTTTCTCCTCAACTATACCACCGACAGACATACTGTAAGACAGGTATCGTTTTAATCAGCATCAACCCTACCAGGCTATATGCCTGGTAGGGTAGGGTTGATCCGGGTGACAGAGCCGATATAACGGAATTGATTTTCAATCACAAAAACTTCTGCAACAAATCTGCTGTGTGTGAATATCCCCTTAGAAGAGTGGTGCCCTTATGTAATTCATACAGGTGGGTTTGTACCCACTGGGAAAACTACGTAGAACAAATGACAGCATATATGCGGGCATAGACAGCATCAAGTGGGCTGAAGTCAGAGAGACAAGTATGACAGCAATTATCTCTGTGGCTTCCGTTGTTTAGGTTCTATTTAGTGTAAGTGATGACACCAGGTATCCACAATCCAACCTGTGGCACTCCGGCTGTTGCAAAACTACAATTCCCAGCATGCCTGGCCAGCCTACAGCTATTAGGACATGCTGAGAGTTGTAGTTTTGCAACAGCTAAAGGGCTGCAGGTTGGGCATGCCTGTAGGACAATTTTTTACAACAAAGAACTGGAGATATCATTCTAAACAGACGCCTGTGGGGCACTAATAGTACAGCTTACCCCAGAGAAATAAGAAGTTTACGCATTACATTCACACGACCGTAAAAAAAAAAATTGACGTGTGACAGACTTTTTTTTAACGGCCTTCACAAGTCCATTTTAAGAACAATGGTAGTCTATGAGTTTATTCATGGGGCAGTTTTTTTGACGGCCAGTGAATAGAGGACATCGAAAAATAGAATATGTTCTTTCTTGTCCTTTTTCATTTGAAGGAAACCTATGGCATCTAACACATGAAAGTATGTTAGATGGGATTAGAATCAAGGACACTGGACACTTTGCTGTTTGAGACACTCCCAGCAGACATTTCTCCATTCATTTGAATATAATGTGGAGAGATTAAAATGTATATTTCTGTGGTAATCTGTTATAGGTGCCACACATAGATGTGTTTAAAAACATCTCATTAGTACCTATATCACTATTAAGGCAGTTTAGTGAGCATAAAACTGCCCCTTTAAGGAGATGTGCTAGTAGTACTTCTGGTTCTAGTTTTTTGGGGAGAGGCAAAATCAGTGAGGGTAGTCAGAAGACAAGTATACATTTTATGCACTCAGGAAAAGAGAACATTATCCTACCCTTTTCATTCTCCATTACAACAAATTCACTATAGTATACCAGTAAACCAATTACTGTTCTAAAAAGCTGACAACCATCAATAACATATTTCTACTTCTCACACCCATGAACATCATTTTTTTCTAAATAGGTCTTAGATTCTGTGCTACTTAATTTTTAATATATGTTTATAGTAGTCTACGGCCTGTTTTCCTGACACAGAAATCCAAAGGTCCTGCATGGATATAGATATAAAGGATAGTGTTTTGTCTGCTGCAGTCACCACTAGAGGGTGCCGATGTGCTTCCTGCATACTTTTTATACATTAAACACCATTTTAAAACAGCATGCAGTAAACACAGGAGCTCCACCAAGTGGTCACTGTAGATAGGCAGCCAGGATGTTATCTTTGAACTTGTCCATGCAGGGCATTTTGAGCTCTTTATAAGAAACCCGGGCACTGACGTTTCTAAAGATCTATTACGAAATTAATTAGCACAGTATTTTGGACCTAAACATTGTGTGATAAGGTGGAGATTCACTTTCCAGATGTTACATTCTGCAGTGTTGCCAAAAGAAACAAATATATATGATATTTTAATAACATTTTATATCTTTGGTTTAGTATTTTGGGCAGTTTATTCCTCCGGTGTTAAAAGAAAAACTGCATGTCTGCTTTCTTTATGGATTTTGCAGTGTTAGTATGTTTGAAAGTGTTGTGATGATATGTTATATGGGATTTAATTGTTCAAATAAAATTATTATTTCTTTTCGAGTTGCAGTGGTTTATAATCTCCCAGTAGAAAATATATGAAAACAATAGTGTGCATCCTGGGTCTCTTCACATGTTGGGTGTAAGGTGGTTTCAATTCACAGCATGGCCTTTTTTTAAAAAACACATATGGGG
Organism: Rhinella marina; assembly: GCA_900303285.1. Lineage (NCBI taxonomy): Eukaryota > Metazoa > Chordata > Amphibia > Anura > Bufonidae > Rhinella > Rhinella marina. The sequence goes on along the minus strand of ONZH01019791.1, from coordinate 830,366 downwards.
TCATTTGTCAAACTGATGTGAATTAGAACTGGCTTAGTTGCCCATAGCAACCAATCAGATGCCACCTTTAATTTTTGACAGCTCCTTTGGATCGGTTTCTGTGGGCAACTAAGCCACTTCTACTTTACACCAGTTTGATAAATGACCCCAAATGTTTCTAGTAGTGTTTGCTCCCTTTTGTGTATATCATATGTGACAAAATTTGTCCTTAAACTCTGAGCAGCAAAACGGATTAGTGTTTTGAAGTATTTTATATCATGCATATCATTGTAAATAAAGCCTGCAAAGAACCCTAAAAAATGCATATAATTTTCTAAAATAATTCTTTATTTTAATCATTAAAAGAACACAAAACAAATAAGATATAATTTTTTATGTCTGTATTTATGAGTATAATCCTGAGAGCATACAAAAATCAAAAGCTAATACAGCAATAACGTGGAACAAGAAAAAGGAAGGGGGGCTGTTATCATAGATGAGATTGACTTCAAGTAAAAGCGTGTACACTATTTCAAGAGAATAATATTAAGACCAAGAGACAATGAAAAAAAAAAACGTATACCTAGGCAATAAAGAAGGCTAATAATTAGGAAGTAGAATGTGCCTCCCCAGGGAGGGTGGTGGAGGAGAGATCAGGTGGAAGATTCAAATGAAATTGGATCTATGGGGACCAAAGCTTAAGACATCTATCTCTCGTCCTCCTAGACAGACTAGTAAGTTCCTCAAAAAGGCATATTTGGTTGACTTTTGAGATCCACGATCCCACGAATAATGTAAAAAATGAAAATCAGGCGCCATACAGTACATGACAATACCTTTCTAACAAATCTAGAACCAGCCCTGTACCTCACATGGATCCAGAGATCTCTACATTCATTGCTCTGCTAGATTTATACCAAGCTGAAAGCTCTTTTCTGTTGCAGCTGAGGAGGCGTGTCTGTTCTCTCCCTATCACAGCTCAGGAGGCAGTTGAAAGATGAAACTGAGCATGTGCAGCCTTCTCAGTGAGCAGCTCAAAGAAATAAGAAATTAAATAATAACTCAGTATTACATGCAATTACAAAAGTATTCAGATCCAGGTGCTGGTTTGAAAACTGTAGAATATTTTTCGTGGGACAACCCCTTTAAAGGAGGGAGTTGATTCACTAGGCCAGTAAAGAGGAAGAAGGGCTTCCACCAGGAGGTGAATAATTAAATTCCCTTTAGAGGGTCTATATGTGGGGCTAGGTCTGGCTAGTAACTACTTGTTCTATATTAAGATGGAAGGAAGAAGAGCATACTTGTATTTTCTCTAGTTTATTCAACATGATGCCAGTAAGGTTTTATCAGAGGGCACGAACACCAAATATGAGAGAACCGACGTGTGCATCATACATCTAAGAGTCCTTAGAACTAGTAAGACTAGGTGTAAATAAAAACTCTGGGGTTTTGTACCATCTTGTGAAGAGTATAATGATTCTCCTGCAGTCAACAAGAAGAGAAGCCATGAGAAGATCATAGAATGGTCTGGACTTCTGTGTCAGTTAGGGATACGCCACGTTCTCTCTCCCAGGAAGAGCTGTATAAAGGTTTGTAGGGGGTGAACAATAAGGAAGACAACCTTCCCACCTTCCTAGGCAATTGCATAGGGCAGATTCAAAGGAAAAAGTTAAAAGAAAAAGCCTGGAGAAACCTTTCTGCCAATATCTGGAAATTTGTGAAATGAAGGAACATTAATTGCCTAGGTTTCAAAAGATCTCTAAGGGTATCTTGAGATGGAACAGTACATGCATGGAATAAGACAAATACCGGGACAGAAGTGAGCTTCTCCCAAAAATCAGAATTAAAAAGAGCCTGCTTTGGTAGGGACCTCAGGAATGAAGTTAGAGGAAAGCAAAGGTGAGGGAGAGGGAGCAAGAGTATCTCTAGGAGAGTGCCAGACTGTATGTGCCCCGAAGAAGGGGATCAAAGTCGGGTCGTCTGAAAGTCTTGGGGTCAGGCAACCAAAGAGCCTCATAAACCCAAAGATTGCTGAGCCACAACTTCCAGATCCAGTTGTTTACTAGGATTTAGAAGCTCCAGCCATCTGTTGAGATGTATTGCCTTATAATATGTGGCAACATATGGCACTCCCAGACCTCCATTCTAACGCCGCTTCATCTGGAGAGAATAGGGTAAGTGTGGTTTTCTACCCTTCCAAAGGAATTTGGTAAATGTAGAGCGAATAGAGCCAAAAAAGGTGGCAAGTGTATAGGTAGGTACCATCAGGAGGGTATATAGGATTTTGGGCATAATGTATGTTTTTAGAAGTTCCAGTCAAATCAATCAGCACCACTACATGTCAGGTGCAGTTGCAGAGCTGTGTTTGGTTTTTAAAGGGGTATTCCGGTTACCATAAATATAACTTACTAATTCATCATCAATAATTACCTAATATAATTTCAATTTCACATATTTAACGTTCAGTAGTTATAAAAGTAGTTTTCTTCCTCTGCTACCCACTATGTTTCCTCATAAGTTACCATGGAACCGACCTGTAGTTCTGAGCCTTTGTTAGGTCGAGCATGCTCAATATCTTGCTATTAGAGATGAGGGAACGTGCTCGAAACGAGCACTGTACCGCTCGGCTCCCCTGCGCTCGCATGGGCGCAGGCAGCCGCTTCCGTCCTCCTGAGGAGGACGGAAGCGGCTGCCTGCGCCCATGCGAGCGCAGGGGAGCCGAGCGGTACAGTGCTCGTTTCGAGCACGTTCGCTCATCTCTAGTTGCTATCAATTCTCTAGCTAAATGTAAGTGTGCTGCTGATTACTGAGTAGAGGGGGCATGACTGGACTATGATATCAGGCAGCCAATCAGTAATCATCAACACTCACAGCAAGAAAGCTAGGCATTGTGGGGATTGTAGTTTTGTGAGGGAAGATAAGGAGCCATGACACTCTCAGTTGCTGCAGGCTCACATATGAGCTAGACAAATGGATTGCAAAGTTAATTGAAGCTCTGGTTATATGTATAGGTATGGGTTCTGGTGGGGACACAGCTTGCAACTGTAATGCAGTTTTTCAAAAATTAAGTTACTTTACCGGAATACCCCTTTAATCTGGTGAAGTGGAACAAAGAGGACATAAGAAAGAGAAAAAACATCCACGGCACTCACCATTCCATAAAAATGCAATCCGAATACATCCTACGGCCGTTTTGCGTACAAGGACGTCTTTTTAAGTCGTGACGGAATACAGGGTGAACCCACTAATTAGCTCATACAAATGTAATATAGCTACACGCATGACACATAGAAAGACACATGACACATAGGAAGATCATCCTGTCCAAATAATCCACTCTGCTTCATAGCGGAGGAGACAATTATGCCTATCCATACCGGTAGCGGGTTGCAAGATTCTGTTTTACTCCTACAAATGAGAGACATTCTGGGTCACTATTATGTTTCGCCTTTACATGTTTGATCCATCTTAGTCATCCTTTTCCTGTTTTTATGGAATACATATGCTCATAAATCCTCTTATATAATGGTATGATCATCTTATCAACACAAAAAAAATCTACAAGGGCAAAAAATAACAAACCAAAAAATCTAATTTACAAGTAATAAATTGACGAGATATATGAGATACAGAAGCTAATCTCATTATTTTATTAGTACACATTTGTTTACGAAAGGAACAGTTTCCACATTTATGGTTGCCTGTAAGCAATCAACCCCTAAGCCGGTGATAGCTAAGCTCTGGCACTCCAGCTGTGGTAAAACTACGACTCCCAAGATGTACACTTGCTTGGCTGTTCTCAGAACTCCATAGAGATGAATGGAGCATGCTGGGAGTTTCACCACAGCTGGAGTGTCGGAGGTTAGCCATCACTGCCCTAAGCCAATACTTTTTAACATCGCCAGGAAAATATCCCTGTAGTAGCTCATCTCTAAGATTCTTGTTTCTGCAAAATACAATAATAGGGGATTGAAGAGTACAATCTGCCAAATCCTCATCCATCTGGATCAAGTGCTAGTTTTTTTTTAATCACCGGTCTGTTACAATCTGATAAAGGGCTGTGTTTAAGTGAAAAAAACAAATCTGACCTACACCCATGTTCCTGAAAAAAAAAAAGTTTTTTTGATTAATTGCTTGTGTGAATGGTTCAGAAATTACATTCTCATCATAATCCCTGACTCGTAATCTCTCTGTTAGCTCTAAGGATTGTTAAAAAAAACAAAACAAAAACCACATGAAGTTGGATCACCCCATCCCGTGAGAAAACAGAGGTGGCAGCAAGCTACAGCAACAAGGGTTTCCTCCTCTTCCCAATCTCCTTTGTAGCAGCCATGCCGCATCCATGGGAACTATGGCATCCATTACATTGTTGTCATCACTTTCTACTTCTTTGCTGGCCAAAATGGCGACCTGGATGTTTGCTTGCTTATGCACTGACAGGCATTTCATTCACATCAAGCAGTCTGATGATTACTGGATAGCCATGCTTTTCGACCCTTATCAAAGCAAAATGAGGGAATGTTTTCCTCACTCTGAAAGGGAGGCCAAATGACGCTATTACCAGGAAACACTGTGTACGCAGCTTACATCAAGTGGACACCTGCCGGCAGCATGTCTGAAAGGGGGGCCCCTCTCTGCCCCCTGCAGTCAACCACTTCCTGCCACCACAAGCAGCAGCAGCCAGTCCAGTATCCTCAACATGAAGGAAGATTTGTCAAGTGCCGTGGAAGGGTAAGTAAAATCAGTAAGCGGACACCTCCCGTCTCAACACCCAGGTTCAGGCCTAGCTAAACTCTGGTCTGTATCTGGCGCATACCCTTTTCCACTGATACTACTACTACTGCTACTACTACCCATAGATAGCGGATCTACTGCATTAAATGTTCAATGCTATGCTGCTTCTGCTATGTTTGTGGCCTCATGCGTCTATGACCCTACCTTTTCCTCATCCACACTGTACTGCTGCTGCTCCCAATTAAAATGGATAATTTTTCTACGCTTGTTGAAAATGCGCCAGTTTTTCTTCTGACAATTAACACTTGTATGTGCGTTCTGCTTCTGTCAATGCAGAATTTTAAAAAACACGCTGTTCGTTAACACCATCAAACATGCGTTTACCCATAGCTTTGTATGATTTACTATTGCTGTCATTACGTTTAAGAGCTTAGGTGGGGGGTGTGGGGTGGGGTCCAAAATGTTACAGTGGAACGAAAAAATTGTAAATCAGTAAAAACTGAAAAGTTGAGTGCATACAGAATGTATTCACCCCCTTTACTATAAAACCCCTTAATAAGGTCTGGTCCAAGCAATCAACTTCCTAGACAAATAATTAGTTGACACCCACTATCTGGGGCAGGCACAGGCACCGCATCATTGTCAAATTCATGACAATTCTTGTGGAAAACATATTTCAGAGATTTAAGACTGAGACGGAAATTTGCCTTCCAGCAGGAAAATAACCCTAAACCACACTTGAGGGAAACCATTTAAATGTCATGGATTGGCCTAGTGAAAGCCTAGACCCAACTGTGAATCTGTGGCATGACTTGAAGACTGCCGTACACTGGTGTAACACGTCTTACTTGAAGGAGTTGGAACAGATTTGCCTGGAAGAATAAGAGAAAAGCCCAGTGTGAAGATGTGCTAAGCTATTAGAGATGTACCCTAGAAGACGTGCATCTGTAATTGCAGCAAAATGTGGTTCCACAAAGCACTGGCTTTCAGGGGGGTAAACACTTATAAAAGTCAAATGATAACCCCCCCCCTCCAAAAATATCCACTTTAATAGCAGGGTGTAAAACAAGAAAAACACCAAGGGGGTGAATACCTTTGTAAGGCACTGTACATATAAAAAATTCTACTTTTTTTTTTAACCTCTCCTGGCACTAGCTCCAAATTACTCTTACACACATGAATTTGGTTCTACGCTTTTTTAACCTGTTAAAAACATCAGCATTATGATCTTATGAGTGCAGGACAGTAGTCCCGCGGGCGGCCCGACGCGCACAGCATCATTGTAATCTATAAAGCTGTGCTCATGATCAATGCTTCTCCAGGACATATGGCCCACTCATGGACCGTATGTCTCGGAGGGCATACAGTCGCATGCAAGGGCCCTAAGGCTACATTCACACCGCAGTTCGCAAAACACGGATGCCGCCCGTGTGCATTCTGCAATTTGCGGAACAGAACAGGCAGCCCATTATAGAAATGCCTATTCTCGTCCGCAAACCGGACAATAATAGGACATGTTCTATTTTTTTTACCAGGCCACGGAACACAGCAACGGATGCGAACAGCACACGCATTCATTGAAGTGAATGAGTCCACATCTGAGCTGCAAAAAATGCGGCTCGCATGCGGACCAAAACAACAGCAGTGTGAATGTAGCCTAAGGACTCATGCACATAAACGTATTCTTTTTCCGTGACCATTCAGTTTTTTATGCAGCTCGTATGTGGAGCTATTCACCTCAATGGGGCCACAAAAAAAACGAAATGACTCCATGTGCATTCCGTGTCTGTATGGCCATTCCACAAAAAAATAGAACATGTTCTATTATTGTCCGTATTATGGAAAGGATAGAACATATTATTAGGGGCCGGGCATTCTATTCCGCAAAACGCAGAATGCATACGGCCGGATTCTGTGTTTTGCGGATCTGCAATTTGCAGACCACAGACAATCCAACATTGTGTGCATGAGCCTTAAGCGAGTGTTTTTTTTTTTTTTTCTGGAAGTTTTCACACACAGTAGGAATAATTTACTAAGCGCTCCACGCCAGTTTTGCACCTTTTTTGATGCCTATGCAATAATATTATATTTGTTGTACAGGTGTTTTTACGCTGTCCTCGACACTTGGTCATGCCAGGGCCCAGGACTTCAGCCCTGACAAATTTACCATCTGTTATGCCTTGAAGCAGGCATAAAGAGGAGTGAAAACTACTTCAGTCAGGGGCTGGAGTACTTTTCATTCCAGGTGCAGGGACTGCCGGAACACTGCCTCATTTAGGGCTCATTCAGACGACCGTATGATGTCCGCAAAAATACGGATCCGTTTTTTTGCGGACAGTTCAACATGTCCGCAAAAAAAACGGATAGCATTCCGTTTTTTTGCGGACCCATAGACTTCAATGGGGCTATGTCCTGATTTTCACTGACAAGTATAGGACACATTTCATTTGTTTTGCGGAGCCATGGAATGGAAAAAAAAGGCCCATAGAAGTGAATGGGTCAGTATGTAATCCGCAAAAAAACGGATCCGCATTTTTGCGGACAACATACGGCCGTCTGAATGAGCCCTTATGGTGTACCAATATGCCTAAGGCCCCATTCACACGACCGTATGTATTCCGTGATCCGTATAAAAACGGAACGGAAGACATACGGAAAGTCTTCCGTAGTGTTCCGCAATTTTGCAGACCCATTGACTTTAATGGGGCTACGGACGTGATTTTGCGGCCAAGTATAGGACATGTTTTATATTTTTTGCGGGGGAACTTCTGAGAGATACGGGATGCGGAATGCACACGGTGTGCAGTCCGCATTTTTTTTCTCTTATGAAAAAATGAATAGGTCCGTATGATTCCGCATCTTATCCGCAAAAATGCGGTTAAGATGCGGAAATGTACATACGGTCGTGTGAATGGGGCCTTAGAGTTTTTCTGCCATTCATCAGCTCAGGGCGCACTATGAACAGCACAGGCAGCGCATTGAATGCAGACAGGCTATTATAGCTAAATGATAAAGTACATGGAGGATATACTATACTGGACTGTAGTATTCAGATTAAATTGCTGTGTTGGCACTTTGTGAAAAATAAGTGGGTTTTCGGTTGCAGTTTGGGCACTCAGTCTGTAAAAGGTTTACCATCACTGGTATATTCAACGATGTGTTATTATACATGCAGGAGCTGGAATTGGGATTATGTCTAAATTATGGGACAACCCATGATGTTCTCAATGAGCAGAATAAGCCAAAATTCCTGGGAAAGGGCATTTTGCAGTCTACAAACATTATTTTCGCTAATGCAAACAATCTTTACCTTGAGAAGAGACTTTTTACAGTTCTATTAGGCTTTGACATGGAGATTATTATGCCTGCAGGCACAATCTTAGTTACAATAATCATAGCAAGTAAATGAGCGGCTTAATCCCTGGTTCATCCATTTAAAATACCAGATTTATTGTTTCATCTCCAGACTTGACTTCTCAAGCAGTAAAGGCAGATTTATTAAATCCGAGTCATAAAAAAAAAGCAATTTCTGTGTCTCAATGCTAATGGCAAGCATCATAGTCACAGAGCGAGCTTGTCTGCAAGAGTAAGAGAGTCTGGGAGTCAAAAGAGCATGCACCACAGATAAAATGGGGAATCTCTGTGTATACTATATGCAGATTTATTTTAGGGAACCTGTCAGCTCCCATATGCATAGTATAGTGACAGACCCACTGATTTCAGGGCAGCATATGGGAGCTGACAGGTTTGCTTTAAGGGGGCCTTCAACACATGGCAGATACATTTTTTTTATGTTGTTTTCTGATGTTTTTACTCTGAGGGCAGCCACATGGGCCACAGAAACAACAGTATGGAGGGGACTGACTTCTATTGGACAGTTTTCTAAGCATGCTCTGTGACCTATGGAGAGGTCATTGTACAGGGAGGGAGTAGATAACATGTGAATGGTGAATCCTGTGTATACAGAGGTGTAAACTGTCATAATCTGCCAGCACGAAAACCAGGTATCACTACAGGTACAATTCCTGGGAGGCTAGACTCAGCAAATTACACCCACAAAATGAGTTTTAAAATCCATGTTCTGACTAGGTGCTGAGTGCACTGAGGGTGGGCCGAGCGACTTGGTGCAGACGAGAATGGTGGATTCTGTGTTTAAGGCCTCTTTCCATGACCCGATGGAGAAGACGATTATTGGGAAGGAAGCATTCCAGCCTGGAAATCGCCTGCTTGTCGGTTAAGGAAACCGCTGCTCCGTAGTATGGGGAGCAACAATCACTAATGTCATCGCTCGTCCCCATACAGAATCACTGTTTGTCGGAAGAAGAGTGGTTTAGACAGCACGATCTGCTGCCAGCAAACAATGATTTAGGTGACCGCACCATAGATCCTATTACCCGATGTGTTCTGCTTGATCATTGTGTAATTGGCAGCACCTTACCGCTTTTCATAATCTCCCCTAACATCGGGCAGTGTAATGCGGCCTTTAGCTATATACAGAGGTGATAGCTGTAACTGTAATCCTGACGGTGATGATATTGACATGAGTGCTGAAAAGTGATCTCTACAGAACAGATAGCATCAGCATATTATTAACGAGGACCTTTCACCGCTCCTGACATGCCTGTTTTAATAGCTTCATGCATTCCCCATGTAATAACAAGTCTGGAACATCTATTCTTATGGCTCTGTGTTGTACCATTTCTTTATTATTTCCACTAGAACTATGAATGAAATGCTAGCAGTCTGCAGTAAGGGTACAGAGGGGAGGTAACCAGTTGGGGGGTGTCCCTGCACAGACTCACTCTATCCAATCAATGCTGCCATTTTCAGACTTTGCAGGTACACACCCCCTAACTAGTTACCACCCCTCTGTACCCTTACTGCAGACTGCTAGCAATTCATTCATAACTTCTAGTAGAAATAATAAAGGAACGGCACAACATACAGACATAAGAATAGATGCTCCAGAATTGTTATTACATGGGGAATGTATGTAGTTATTAAAACAGACATGTCAGGAGCGGTGAAAGGTCCTCTTTAATCAGGTCAGTGATTTCCATCAGTGATTACGAGCCCACACCAGGAGTGGATACTACACAGAGATAATGTATAATGATTTTTGACCTGTACCTGGTCTTAACTTACAATCACTTACGATCACTGATGGAAGTCACTGACCAAATCACTGAAGCATAAAAGAGGCCTTAGTATCCTGTCTGAAAACTGCAGGAATTTTTAAATCTAGACCTGGGATAGTAAAAATGACATCACCAAAAATTCTTAAAATAATATAAAAACACGATTTAAAACATAGGTGGTTTTCTAATGACACTTTCCCTTTAATAGATCGTTGTCGGCCACATTATGGTGCAGATATGGTGTGCGCCATAATGTACTACTTTGTACGACAACAAAACTGGCGCAAATAAGAAATATGAAAAATATGTTCTCCAATGTTTCTCTTTTTGAAAATTCACAGGCCCCTAATTTTTTATTTTTAAAGCTCATTGTATTCATTAATAATTTTGCCTTTCTTCGCAGTTGCTTTACATGTATTTTACAGCAGCTTGTGCTTCAGAGCGGTTCTTATATGTTGATAAGAAGCCAGTCATCATGAAGTATCACTATGGTCACATATTCACTGAAGTATTCACCCCATTCTCCGCTCTGAAGTTACCACTGTAGGGGCTTAGGCTGCGTTCACATCTTCGTCAATATGCTCCAGTTGCCTGATCTAGCACAAATGCTGGGAGAAACCCGGTCTGTATGCCGGAAAGTGGCCAGATCCCCACTGCATCCCATCACAGCCAATAGGGATCCGGTGGTGATCATCTGAATCCGGCAATGCCGGATCTGGTGAACGCCAGCAGGCTGTCCTCTACTGGAACAGCCTGCAGAAAACATTAACGGAGATGTGAACGTGGCCTTATACCCCTATACAGGCTTACAGTGGGATACGTTACCCATAGTTCCCATTGTAAAAAAAATGATGATATACTGGCCCAAGAGAGGCCAATCCAGTCTACTTGTGGCCTGTTAGAGTCCTTTGGATTTGCAGACCATACACGCAAATTTGGGCTCTAAATGAGATGTGAACTTATTCACATGGTACAGTAAAATTAAGGTTTATAGGTGTGTTAACTGCAACTAAACCAGGAACTGTAATTGCATTATTAATCCACAATTTGACAGCACCACGTGAATAGACGTGCTTTTTTAAGCACTTGCAATGAATACTTTTATTTTTGGCATATGTATCAATCAGTTGAAACACTGAGGTTCAGTAAGACCCCTATGAATTCAATGTGTGAGAACACTGCAGAATAAATAAGAACGATAAAATGATTTCAAGTGTCCCTGGGAAGAAGAATACTGAAGAAAACTATTTCATAAAGACTGCAAAATGGAATGACCTAGTTGTGTAAAAGCACCTCAATAAACACTTAAAAAATATCGAGCCTGAAAATCCTGCTACAGCAGAACATTCATGACCCCCCTCAGTTTTATTGCACTAAGCCGGTGCCTGAGTATAGAAGTTATTGCTATTAGACTAGCATTGTCTTCACCGCTGCTGTGCCCATCTATAAAGCGATCAGTTCTCCTTGGCAGTGATTGCAGCAATTGAAGGTGATGTTCTCGTATCTGGTATAGGGGTGAAATCGTCCAATACTTTTCTTTGCCGCTAAGAAGGAAGCTGAGGACTCTGAGAAAGAAATATCTGGAGACGTCTCAGAACATGCGATGGGATCCTGGGCCTTCAGTATCTGAAATGTAACAGAAACAGGACAAATTAATATGTCTGGCCACAAAACTGAAAAGAAGGACACAAAGTGAAGATTCACGTATTGTATACCCGAAAATGGAGTATACAGAGGCGGCACTTTGAACTGCTGTAAGCACAAAACGGGGACTGTTACAGAAGACCGACAACCCTTGTGCTGGTATGGCGGTAGTAACATTTCTGGAAAAGAAAGTAAGGAAACTTACCATTTCAGCCATTTTTTCTGCAAGGGTACTACAAAATTCAGTTGTTTGTGAAGTATGCTTGGGGCTCTCTGATCCAGTATTTCCAATAAGGTGAGACTTTACAGCCACCGCCAGCTTCCGGTTTGCTGCCACCAGTTCAGTGGTAGAGTACGGCTGAGCAATGGGGTAATAGGTCTGCTGTCTTCCCCACTGCAGCGAGACGAGAAGCTCTTCTAATACTCTGCAGAAGAAGCAAGGTACGGTCAAATAAAACACGCCAACTGGGGGATATTAAAGAAGAACTCCCGCAAAAAATGTTTATTCTCTGACCTGTTAGAAAGGTGCAGGATATAGTCTGTAGTGAATGTCATTTTCTTATCAGTGACTGTTTCTGTGAGTAAAAACCTCTCTTCTTATTGTAGCTGGGTCATGTGACCAACTCCCTGACCTCCAACTGACCCAGGACAGCAAGCCAGTAACTGCTCTATTCATTCCTATGGGAGCCTCACTTTCAGTCTCATAGGAATACATAGAGAATTAGACTTCCTGTCCACACATAAGTCTATGTGTGAGTTGTTGGGTCTAATTGCTGGTCACATGACACAGATAAGAAACTTCAGGATGATATAAGTCAAAAATTCAGACACTGGTAAGAAAATGACATTCACTACAGATTATATCATGTACATTTCTAGCAGGACATGGAATAAAATTTTTGACGGGAGTTCTCTTTAATGAAACATAGCGCACAATATACAACAGCAGCATGTGGACACTGCTTCAGTCAGAACATCTACTGGAATCCTTGCCCATAGGGTAATGATCGTCATGTGGAAATAAGATATAACCATAACTCCACATTAGCAAGGTAGGTAATGTGAGCACAACATATTTTTAATAAAATATTGGTATTCTAATTTTTCTATGTCTTTATCTATAACAGTTGTAAACAGGAGAATTTCAGGATTATTTTTATCTGTGTCTCAGTTCTGTTCTGTAGAGATCACATTTCAGCAGACATCATATTATCATCATAGGCTGGATTACAATGACAGGTATCATCTATCTAAATATATAAACACTATACCAGGGATCAGCAACCTTTGGCACTCCAGCTGCTGTGAAACTACAACTCCCAACATGCAATGAGGATTCTGGGAGTTGTAGTTTCCCAGCAGCAAGAGTGCCGGAGGTTGATGATCCCTGCACTATACACTATTAACAAGAGGTGATACAATGACTTCTGCACAAGTCAGAGAGAATTCCTAGAAAGCTCTCCCATGCACGTCATTTAACAGAATAATGACCAGGCGCTTAGTGCTGGGCTTTAATCCAAAGTGCTGTACATCTACAGTGCAGGATTAAAGCTTCCACAATCCTCAAGGAGAAGCCATCCTCCGTACATAAAAGCTTTATGCAGTAATCCCCAGTTACAGTGAAAATAGTACAAATTACAAAAAAAAGTCAGTGTCCTCCCGAGGTGTTTTAATGACATTTTGGGGGACGTATGTGCCAAAAATGAGTTATTCTCATTTTTTTTGTATATTTAAATAATAAGGGGCCACAGTTTGAAAGAAAATATATAAATAAAAATATATATTAAAAAAAATTATATATATATTTGCAATTTTTAAACTTTTTAAAAAACTTTTAAAACTATAAAAGAAAAAAATTCCCAAAACCCCCAGGTTATTAAAAAGCCTTCAGTGTCATGTAAAAAAGTCACAAAAATTATTTTGATACTCCAACAAATTCAAAAGTTCCAACCATTAAACCACCATTATGTTCTAAATCACAAAAGAAAAGAGTCTAGTATGGCCATTAAAGGGGTTTTCCAAGATTTTATACTCATCAGTATCTGCTTGTGGGAGTCCGACACCTGCGACCCCTGCCGATCAGCTGTTTGAGGAGGCAATGGCACTCGCAGTAGCGAGCATGCCACTGTACCTAGACGTCACCTCAAACACCTAATGCATCTAACACAATAAACTGGGTAGCTTGTTAAAGTGTTTTTTTTTTTTTTCTCATTAATTTTTATTAAATTTCAAATAGTGCAATAATACAAAAACAGAAAGAGGACATTTCGAGCAATGAATTCTTATATAATGGAACATACATGCACAGAAGAAAGGATTATAGACCAACCATAGGCCGCATGCATTGAAACTTCATCTGGCACCCCCCGGTGGATGTTTCGAATGAATGAGCATCAGGGTGAGATAACAGAGACACTTTAATAGCTTTTGCCCATACTCATCACAATATGCCCTCGGGGATTTGAGTGGCGTAATTACTGGAGATCCACACCATCCAATTATTTAGTACTTTAACCCTTGCTTTCAAATCATGAGCAAAGACCAACTCATATTGTAAGTAAGTATTAACAAGCTGGAGTACTTCCTTTCTAGGGGGGGGAATAGCTAACTTCCATCTTCTAGCTATCACTTTGCGTGTAGCGGTGAGAATGTGCGCCACCACCCAACGAGAGGTGCTAGGGATATCTGCTAGTCCTACCCCCAAGATGCATAATTCAGGGGTAAGAACTACCTGCATATCAGTAACTTCGGTAATGATGTTGTTTACCGCTTTCCAAAGCGGAGACACAGTAGGGCAAAACCACCACATGTGAGAAGGAGTACCCAGTGCCCCACATCCTCTCCAACATTCAGGTGAGTAAGAGGGCACCATATGCGCTATCCTATTGGGGGTTAGGTACCACCTCAGCTGCAGCTTCCTACTCTGTTCAGCATGATTTAGGCTCTTTGAACACTTTAGAGACCAATAAAAAGCGTTTCTCCACTTTTCCCAACTCCTCCTCCCATTTCCTCATATACGGAAACTTGTCTCCAATTTCTTTATCTACTAGCGCTAGGTACCAGCATGAGATGGTGGACCTTGTTGTTCTCACACTTTTGAAGAGGCCTGATAGGGAGGAAGCTACAGCCGAGGGAGAACCATCCAATTTTCTCATCAGGAGATGTCGTATTTGTAGGTACTGATAAAACAGCACGTTAGGGAGGTGGAATTTGGTATGTAAGGTTTCAAAGTCCGCCAATACCCCATTTTCATACAAGCAGCCCAGAGTGGTAATGCCACAATCAAACCATTTGGAGAGAGAAAGTGTGGGTATAAGCAGCTCTATCACTGAAAGCGGGATGCAATCATGCTCCATAGCTACTGGAACTCGCAAGCTCAGAAATCTGTTCCAGGTGGACACTGCTAATTGCATGGTGTCCAGAGGTAGGGTGGGGGTGTAATTTCCCCATTTGCATGCCGCCACCAACGCTTTCAGAGAACCCCTCCTAGTGTGATGCTCCTCTATCTGCAACCATCTTTGAGGCGATGAGGGGGACCACCATTCTGTCAATTGGTCCAAAATGTTGGCCATATAATAGTTATAGTTGGCCATATAATAGTTATGCAAATCTGGGACTCCTAGCCCCCCCATCCTCAGTGGAGGAAACAAGGCCGCTTTAGACACTCTGGGCTTGGAACCCTGCCATATAAACTTCATCATATCCCCTTGTAGCTGATCTATCAAGGCTCTAGGGAAACGCAAGGGTATACACCTGAACATGTACAAGATTTTCGGCAGGACCAGCATTTTTACCGAGTTTATCCTGGCTATCCAGGAAAGGTGACACTGAGATAATCTAGAGTACTCCTGCTGAAGCTGGGATCGAAGAAGCTTACAGTTGTGGGGTACCATGCTATAAATCGAGTTAGTGAGCTCAATCCCTAGATATGAGACTGAGGTCTCCGCTATGGTGAAGTGGTAGCGCTGGCCTAGGTCCTGGCTGACAGCAGGTGGGACACTGATGGCCAGGACATTAGTTTTAGAAACATTAAGTTTATAATAGGATGCCGCCGAGTACCGCTGCAAAATGGGCATGATGGCTTCCAATGAAGTACAATGGAAGTACAATGAATTAATCCCCGTTACATCTGGGCATGACCTGAGTTTTTCCGCCAGTGGCTCCATAATCAGTGCAAAGATCAGGGGCGACAAAGGGCACCCCTGCCTTGTCCCATTTGAAATCTTGAAAGGCTGTGACAGGAACCCTGAGGCGAGAACCCTAGCTGAGGGACTCGAGTATAGGGCCATTATTGCGGAGAGAATATTGCCATTAAATCCAAATTTCCTAAGTATCTGATCCAGAAACCCCCAGTGCACCCTATCAAAGGCTTTTTCAGCATCTAGGGAGATGAAAAGACTGGGGGTTCTGGATCTTTCTACAATCTGGATCAGGTTTATCATCCGTCTCGTGCCATCCCTACATTGCTTTTTGGGCACAAACCCCACCTGGTCCGGATTAACTAGCGACGGGAGATATGCATTGATACGGGAGGCTAATATTTTTGCATATAGCTTAATGTCTGCATTTAGCAGGGAGATGGGCCGAAAATTCTCTGGGGCGGTGGGTGATTTCCCCGGTTTGGGCAAGGTGACAATAGTAGCCGATAACATATCAGGCGGGATGACTCCAGAAGACATGAATGAGTTAAACATCCGGACCAGGTAGGGAATGAGGGAAGTCTGGAATGTTGCATAATATTCTACAGGGAAACCGTCAGGTCCAGGGGCTTTATTCGCAGGGGACCCTTTCAGGGCACGTACTATTTCGTGAGGAGTGATCGCACTATTTAGTGACTGTAGGACCTCTGCCTCTAAAGTAGGCAACGATAGTGTATCTAAAAAGGAGGATATGCTGAGATCGCAGGGCTGGGGGGTAGCTTCATCCAGCTTCAAGTTATATAACTTGGAGTAATATGCAGCAAAGGTATCTGCTATTTTTTGTGGATGTGTATGTGTAGTTCCACCATAATTCAATTGCACAATTCTAGTCTCCGCCCTCCTCCTATTAACCCTGCGCGCTAGCATGGCTCCAGCTTTATCTCCCATATGATAAAAGTGGGAGTTGAATCGTCTGGAATTGCGTTCATGCAAATACAATAGTAAAGAGCTGAGTTCCTGTCTACACCGTCGGAGCTCCTCTAAAGAGGCTGAGGATGGCCTATGTTTGTGAAGAGCTTCAGCTGACTTAAGGTTCACTAATGCCTTATCCATCTCCCTAACTCTGGCCCTTTTTAAGCGTGCAGCAGACTGTAAGAGTATACCCCTCATATACGCTTTGTGCGTAAGCCATAGCGTGGGAAGAGAAATATCTGGGGTGTCGTTGATAGCAAAAAACTCCGACAGTGTAGCAGTATAACCCCCAACTCTCTGCGCACATTTTAAGAGATGCGAGTTCATTCTCCAAAGCGGCGGGGGTAGGGTGGGAATACCATCATCCAGTACAATGCACACCGGTGCATGATCTGACCACACTGCGCTCCCAATGTCCGACTGAGTCACCTTGTGCAGCAAATTACGTGACACTAATATATAGTCAATTCTAGACTGAGACATGTGCACCGTCGAGATAAATGAGAAGTCCCTTTCTACCCCATGTTGGTATCTCCAGATATCATGATATGGCGATTCATACAACACTTGCCTTAAGTCTGGTCTATGCTCCCGGTGCACTGACTTGTAATTGAGATCTGAATCTACCGGTATGTTAAAATCACCCCCGATAACGACTTCTCCTGCAGCCTCTTTCTGAACCTTAGCGAAAAGGCGTCTACAGAACGCCACCTGCCGGACATTGGGAGCATACAGCGCAACCAACGTGTATGGCTGACCATTCACATAACACACTAAAATGACATACCGACCCGCTTTGTCCGTAATGCATTTAGAGAATGAGAAGTCTGCATTACCCTTTATACAAATAAACACCCCTCCTTTCCTCTTTTTGATAGCAGGGGAATGATATATAACAGGAAACCTCCTATTCGTGCACCTGCCGACATCAGCCTCTAGTAGACGCGTTTCCTGAATAAACGCTATGTCGCATTTAGATTTGTGCAATTCCCTCCAGAGTTGGGACCTTCTAAAGGGGGAGTTTAAACCCCTAACATTCAGTGAAAGGATTTTTAGCCCCATGTGGTCAACCAAGGGGTATGCCGTGCCCACCTCAGCTCCCGTACATCATTGCAACTGCCCATGTAACACTCTATGATTCCGGCATGCACGTATAAATGCAGAAACATCTTCAGTATAATCAAGACATTGCTCAAAAATGTGTAGAACAAAAACAAAAACCAAAAAGACAGACAATTCAAACCAACAAACGAAACCACAGCAAAAGGATATTTGCCAAAAAGCATAACGCCCAGGATAGGGCTTACGACCGTAGCGGTCGAAGATTAGGTGATGGAGGGCAAAGAGAGGAAAGTCCTCATCCGTACATACTCTCCGAAGAAATATGTCACGTCCTCCAGGCTAGCGACGCCGCTTGTGCTTCAGGTGGTGCTCCATTCTGCCGGGATCCTGCCAGGTCTTGGTACTGCTTCCTCCGCTGCTAAATCCGGCTTGTGAATAAGGCCCCACTCCAATAACTTGCGGGAAGCTTCTTGCGGCGATTGTAAGATATTAAGAGCTCCATTGTGGGACACCAGAAGCTTCACAGGAAATCCCCAACGGTACTTTATTTGGTTATCTCTCAGAATTTTGGTGATACCCGAGAGTTCCCTTCTCTTTGCCATCGATGCCGCCGATAGGTCAGGGTACACCGAGATCTTATCAAAGATGGCGGATGGTGTAGGGTTGAGACGCAGGACCCGCAAGAATGCTTCTTTTACGGTATAGAAGTGGATTCTGGCGATGACATCCCGGGGAAGGGCGGCATCCAACCCCCTAGGTTTCGGCAGGCGATGAATCCGATCAATAATCAGATCTTGGTCAGATAAGTCAGGGAGTGCCGCCTTTAGTAGATCTTTGAGGAGTTGGTCAAGCTCACCGGGCTCCACCGATTCCGGTACCCCTCGAATCCGCACATTATTTCGGCGGTGCCGATCCTCTAGGTCGCTCACTTTAGCAGATAATTTCAAGAAATCCTCCTCTAGTGCCTCATGGGCGTCAATGAGGGAGTTGTGTGAGGTAGCGAATTCCGCCATCTTGGTCTCTATGTGCGCGGTGCGCTCCCCAATGCATTGTATATCTCTCTTGAGATCTCCCAGGAGACTCACCATGTCTTCTTTCATGGAGGAACGCAGGGAGTCCAGTAAAGTCCGCATGCCACCGGCAGTCAACGGTGTGTCTTGAGGTATAGAGGGTTCCGACCCACCCGCGCTCAGTGCCAGAGGGGAAGAAGCTGGCGTGGCGGGAACAGAGGCAGGAGATTGCGCAGGCGGAGTGGAGTTTCTCAGGCCCTGATCCGCCGAACTTGTTTTGCCGAAAAATTCAGTAAGTTTCGCCGGCGGTTGCCTCTTTCTCAACTTTCCCATGTTTACAGGGGTGGAACTGACCCGTGTATAAGTTTGCTAGCCACTGAGGACCTTGCTGTGAGCCGCTTACGGAGTATATGCACGGAGCTGATCTAACTTGCGACCGGCGCCATCAGCGTGCAGGCCACGCCCCACGGGTAGCTTGTTAAAGTGTACATTGTACTACAGTCTATCTTTAGTTCAGTCAGCCTGCTGTGCCATGTGCCACCTGTGAAGGGGGTGGGGGAACTAGGGGCCACCGGGGGATTCACCTGTTCCTCTGTGGGCTAGTTCAAGTCTGTATATATGTGAAAGCTGTTAATTAACAGCTGTTAGCAGTGCTGCAGCTCAGGGAAAATGGCTGCCATCATAATCATGTACAGAAAATGACAGGAAAAAAGTTTCACCATCTCTTCTAAAACAAGATAAATTATGTACCGTATTTGTCACTTTATAAGACGCACTTTTTTCCCCCCAAAAGTAGGGGGAAAATTGCTGTGTGTCTTATAAAGCGAATACTAGTGAGCGCTTCCATTATGGAAGCGCTCACTAGTATGTAATGGGTGCCGGGAGCGGGGAAACATACTCACCCTCCTGCGCTGCAGCTCCACTCCGGGTCTGGCACTCTACTATCTTCTCTTGCGGGCGCTGCACTGTCCTGACCGCGTACAGCATCAGGACGTAGTGCGCACGCTATGACCTGACGCTGCACGCAGTCAGTTGACAGTGCAGCGCGAGTAGGAGAAGACAGAGGAGCGCCAGACCCGGAGAGGAGCGCCTAACCCGGAGCGGAGCCACGGCGCAGGAGAAGTGAGAGTGTTTTTTATTTTATCCATATGGGGCTGATCTGAGGTCTGATGGGGGCACAGTGGGCTGATCTGAGGTCTGATGGGAGCACAGTGGGCTGATCTGAGGTCTGATGGGGGCACAGTGGGCTGATCTGAGGTCTGATGGGAGCACAGTGGGCTGATCTGAGGTCTGATGGGGGCACAGTGTGCTGATCTGAGGTCTGATGGGGGCACAGTGGGCTAATATGGGGGCACAGTGGGCTGATCTGAAGTCTGATGGGAGGACAGTGGGCTTATATGAGGGCTGATGGGGTTCTGACATGGGGGTCTGATGTGATGTCCGGAAATTTATGGGGGGGGGGGTCTGATGAAAAATATTTTTTTCTTATTTTCCCACTCTAAAATCTGGGGTGTGTCTTATAAAGCGAAAAATACGGTAGGTGATATAGTAAAAACTGGGAGATAATTATCCAGGTTTCACTTAAAGGGGTTCTCTGGATAGGTCATAAATATGAGACTGGTGGGGGTCTGACTCAACCCACCGCCACTGATCCGCTGCTTGAAGAGGCCACAGCACTTTATGAGTGCTTAGGCCTCTTCCTAAGCCATGTGACGTAATTTTCATCAGTTACATGGCCTAGGCCAGCGGTGGCGAACCTATGGCACGGGTTCACCATCACTGGCCTAGGCACATCCCAATTCACGCTGCTATAAACTGTATGGCACTGTGCGAAGAGGCAGTGGGGCTCACGGAAGCACTGCAGCCTCCTCAAACAACTGATTGGCGTGGGTGTTGGGAGTCACCCCTCCGCTGATCTCATATTGATGACCTATCTTCATGATAGGTCATCAATATATATATTCTGGAGAAAGCTTTTAATAAAACAACGCCTTACTTTTGTGTTTCGGACATTTCTTGTCGATATTGGTCTCTTTCACTTAACAAATCTTGAAGCGCACTTTGCGTCTCTCTATTTTGCCTCTGAAGATTTGCCCTTATGTTGGTCAGCTCATCTGCCATAACTCTGCAATACAGAGAGAAGAAATATCAGTATCATTGTGCGAAGGACTTTACACCACAAAGGTTCAACACTTGACAAACGGGCCCATGCTTTATAAGGGAGGACTAAAAGGTGTGCACAAACATTAGACATATGTTTTCCCACTGTGTAAGTATACGTTCGAGAATCCATGATCTGACTTTACCGGCTGGCAAGAAACTTGCTTCTCCATACGTCACACTGAATTGACATGCGTTCCAGCTGCTCAGAGAGCTGCGATGTATTCCGTGCCAACGCTTCATTCTCCAAAATGAGTTGGTTCTTTTCTCGAGCAATGCGCTCAAAATGGTACTGTAAATCATCACCAACAGAGGCCACCAGTAACTTCTTCAATTCTCTGTTAACCTTTAAAGAGAAGACAAATGGCTGTTAATAAACCACACACAAGTAATGATCATAAAGAGCATGAAACATTTGCTTCCTAAATGCAATATTAAGAAAGAATTTCCTTTAAAGGTTTCCAAGAATTTTATTGCAGTAGAGTCTGTGCAACCTCTTGACATAGCTGGTTGAGCTGCTGCTTCTACTGCAGATCTAACAAAGCACACAGTGGGTCATTTATAAGGACCAGTGTTTTCAGGGGTAAATGTTGCTAAATTTGCCAGGGACGATGTTTCAGGCAAATGCGGAATAAAACTGGATGTTAAAAAAAAAAAAAAAAGGGCGCGAAACAAGTCTTGCAACAATTTTAACCCAAATACTGGTGTAAAAAACCGAGTCTGTATGGGGATCAGTGATGGCATTAGGGTCGCACCAGATATTGAATTATCACTACCCAATTGATACTTTTGTAACCGGAGCGATTTGAAACTACTGAGCTACTGCTCAGCCTAGTATCAGATAACAAGGAGGTAAAGCTGTTTAAACATACCTTGGTGGATGCTTATGCACTTTGCATGACCAAGAAGGAGAGTTTTTATTGCAATGTTATTGCAAGGGCCTTGGGGTGGTACCTTCATGTGCAATGTCCCATGACCTCTGCAATGAAAGCTTCCCAACTTCTACCTCCCCCTCTGAGTGATGACTCTAGCATCCAACCAGCAGACTGCTATAGCCGTACCTAAGAGCAGAGAGGAGGGGGTGGTAAGCGTTCAGAGAGCCAGGTACACGCCATATGAAGGTAAAGCCCCCATGGAACTAGTGATGCATGAGTCCTGCCAAGTTTTGTTTAACCCCTTCAACCAGGTAATGCATGGAGCGGGTGTTGTATTCCCTGTGTAATAATTTATGGCCTCCTTCATGGCGTCACATAGTCAAACGAAAAGTCAAGGAAACTGGTCCTGATGCCCTTTCAAGCTTAAGAAATGGCGTAATGACACGTTACGTGATTTATCGCTCACTGGGCTGTAAATGCTGCAATTCCATTTCACACTTTGTACTTTTCCTGACGTTAAATCTGCTGCTTAAATGTCATAAATCCTAAAGACTTACAACCATTGTGAACAATGATTCTACGCCGGGGGAGGGGGAATCACGTGGAGGCTTATCAAAAGTGAACTCATGTCAAATGCTGTGTGGAGAAAGAACAGAAACAATGATAAATGGTGAAAAAATACTAAGCCGATGACAGAAGGTAAGGCTACTTTCACACTAGCGGCAGTCCGGATCCGGCAGGTGAAGGATGCCGCCAGATCTGGACTGCCGCAGGGACATGTGTGGGGCCGGAACCGCGTTCCGGCCCCACACGTCACACAGTACCATGTACAGACATACATACATACACACCTCATACATACACCCTCTGCTGGGCGCTGTAGGGAATCGTCATAGCAGCGCGCCTCCTGGGCTTGAAGACGTGCGGCCTGCCTGCCTGGAGTATGTAAGTATGTATGTGTTTGTGTGTATGTGTGTTTGTATGTCTGTCTGTCTGTCTGTGGTGACGGATCCGTCCTGAACTCCATTGAAAGTCAATGGAGGGCGGATCCGTTTACCATTGTGGTCACACCAAACGGATCTGTCCCCATTGACTTGCATTGGGGGTCATTCCGGAACCGTCTTGGTGCGGATGCCTGGACCGGAGAGAAAACCGCAGCATGCTGCGGTTTGTTCTCCGGTCTGAAGACGGAACGGAATGCTTTCAGGAGCATTCTGTTGTCTTCAGTTCAGTTTTGTCCCCATTGACAATGAATGGGGACAAAACTGAAGCTTTTTTTTCCGGTATTGAGCCCCTATGATGGAACTCAATACCGGAATTTAAAAACGCTAGTGTGAAAGTAGCCTAATCCGGGCTCCGGTCACACATCATGAAGGTGAACGTCAGATATCAGGACACACCGGAAACAACGTCATTTATTTAAAGATGTCACTCTTTCTACAACCAGTGAATACATTTTAGGTCAATTCCATATGAGTGTCTTCACTATATAAAACACACTCCTTGTGGGAGCCTGAATTCCCGTAGTGAACTTTGCTCCTCTGTCTGGACTACATGGCATTATAATGCCGCGTGTCCCTGCCTGACCACTGCTGGAATGATATGTACTGATGACATTATGTCGGTACAAATCATTACAGATGATGTCGGGCAGAGACACACAGCATTATAAATTCTAATGCAGTGCGGTGCGGTCAGTGGAGCAGAGACAGGGGCAGATTGGCCATAGACCTTACAGGGAAATTTCCCGGTGGGCCGATGCCCAGGGGGCCGCCTGAGCCCTCCTCTCAGCCAACCAGTGGAAGTTTTTGGGGCAGTATTTTGTGATGGACTGTGGTATTTGGCTCTGTTGTGGTAGTATAATGTGCCACAATATGGGATTGCTGGCCCTGCCTTCCATCAACTTGGACCCGACTACAAAACGGGGCCACTTTTAGTATTTTTTCCAGGGCCAGTTTAAGTTCCCAGTCCGGGGGTCCATTAGTCAGATGGAGGCCTGTCTCACCAGTATACAGGGTCACATCTGTTAAACGTATGCATCATGAGCAGGACGTCATTACAGCCTATGGGTGATGAATATCTTTGGAGGCCAGCGGCATAGGTCACCCAAGTGATTCTATGTGACAGCTGCATTGCATGCACATCAAAAGGTTTGTCTAGTACAGGGGCGGATTGCCCATAGACCTTACAGGGAAATTTCCTGGTGGGATAACGTCCAGTGGGCCTCCTGGGCCCTCCTCACGGCCGGCCAGTGGAAGTTTTTGGGGCAGTATTTTGTGAGGGACTGTGGTATTTGTCTCTGTTGGGGTGGTATAATGTGCCACTATATGGGATTGCTGGTCCTGCCTTCCATTTTTACTTTATTAGGGAAAGATATATCTTTGCACTTCTTAGAAAAGCTCTGAGCATTGCTCAGGCGTTCTGTGAGCTGAAAACGCCTGTGTGTAAGAAGTCAGAAGGCAGTGATAGCTGGGGCCTATGTATAGGGAAGTGACAAGAGGCGGCTGGAAGCCTCTGTATGTTACACACAGGCATCTTCAGCGCTCACTAAAACTGAAGACTAAAGACAGACTCTCCTTACCAACGTTGTTAGAGCTTTGCTAAGAAAACTCTTTACATCTGATTTTCTAGTATAAGAAACATCTTTCCCTAATAAAGTATATTACAAAAATGTTTAAAGGGTTTCTGTCACCAGTTTTTTCGGTATGAATCAGGCTGACATTAGAGATGTGCTAATGTCACCTGATTCCAAATATATATCTGTTTTATTTACTGGTGCCCCCATTTTTATATATTGATTGACCGGACCAGGCAGAGAAGAAACACTCCATTCACCATAGCTTGCAAGGACCACATGGTTTAGGAGGAGACAGGCTGTTTGTGTGATCCTAACCATGTGACTGATCACATGGTCATGACATCATTGAAGGTCCTTTAAAGCAATGGTGAATGAAGTGTTTCTTCTCTGCCTGGTCCTGTCAATCAACAGAGCCTCTAGGAGCAGAGGTAACGCCCCTTGCACCTAGAGGCCTTATTAGCATAAAATAAAAGTTCATTTTATATAAAAATGGGGGCACCAGTAAATATAACAGATATATATTTGGAATCAGGTGACATTAGCACATCTCTAATGTCAGCCTGATTCATACCGAAAAAACTGGTGACAGAAACCCTTTAACATCCCAGTCCTTACACTATATTCAAAATAAACTGAAATGAGAGGTAGGCTAACTTTTCTTCTAAGGTTGAATTCCCACGTGCAGCTTTTGATACAGTTTATTAACCAAAGACAACAAAGAAATTTCTTCCATCTGCAGGGAGACTTTATCATGGCTAAAAGTTTTGAAGCCAGTTTTGCTGGAGTCTGAGTTGGCATAATTTGCAGAGTAATACTGCTGATGATTGCCCAATGAACGAGCAAACACATGGTAAAAAATCAGCACTTTCCAGCCAACCGCTAGACAGCATGGGGACAAGCAATCACTGCATGTCATGGCAGCGGTCTCCTCCGCTAGTGAGCAGGTGATTGCCGGGAACACATCCTTCCCGATACAAACTTCATTTTTTACGTTTTTGAAGCCAGGATTCTGGAGCACAGGGCTTGATAACCAACCTCCCCTCTGGGTGTGAATTCAGTAGTCTTACCTCAGTCTGGACTTTCAGCTGGTTGGAAAGACCTTCCTTGTCTTGTAGTAACCTCCTCTCTGAATTCTTTAGTTTTTCTAGAGTGCTCTTCATGTCTGAGAGCTGCTTCCATGGCTCAGTTACACAGTACAGGACTTCGGCCTTACTATGTCCATGGACCTCCTGGGATTTCGCCTGCTTAGTCAGGACCGTGTGGGTTATTGCTGACTTAGGGATGATGAGTCGGACTGCTTCCACCTCTATAGCTTTCTCTGTCTGGATTTTACCCAGCTGAAGAACACCGGGACTTATGGATGGGGCTGGAGAACTTTTTCTTTTCGGGCTGTGAGCCGTCTTGGTGTGTGGAGCTGTAATTTCGACTGATTTTAACGTCTCCTCTGTCTCCATCCCATCCCCGGTCCCACGGATAGGCGGAGACCTTAACATTGCTAAAATAAAGTACAAGAATTCGTAGTGAGAACCATAAAAGTATTCAGTTTAGTTACTAAGAGGCTTGATGTTTATGGAAAAGATACGAAAACGATAGCAGCAATCTTTTGTATGAGGGGCGGTGCATGTAGACCATCCCAAATAATGAAATGTAAGGAAGGATCCCGGCACTCATCAATTCCATTGAAATGTCCTTTATTACTAATGTGACAATCTCTGTATGAGTCACCAGTACGTCACAGTATGCTAAATGCTGTATGATCTACTGACGCATTTCTTGAAAAGGACCACGTTCCAGCTGCAGCAGCTTTATTGAAGGTTCTGAATGGACAATGTCACACAATTCTACTTCTCAGGGGCTTCCTTTTCACAGCATCATTGTCTATCCTATGAGCCCTCGGCAGATGTCACACTTACTGTACAATTTCTTCACACTTTCATACTATCAGTTATTATTATATGCAGCACATAACGTGGACTGGAGGAAACTGGGCACAAGTCTCTGCACAGCACACAAGACTCTGTTCACATCTCCATTCCACTAGGTTTAATATATGTTATATCTGAAGCTTGGATATTACACTTTTTGAACTTTTAGGTGTTTTATTGATGTCTGTTTTTCTTGTTACTTGCTCAGACTAATGGTCATTACTCATTATAAGATTGCCTTAGTGAATTGGTGCTCACCCGTGCTGCTGGCGTCCTGTGCCCACCCGATCATGACAATGGGTTAAAGGGTTATTCCAGGACTGACTTACCTTTTACATTCCGCTCGCACTTACGGTGAAGAAAGTCTGAGACACATGGAGCCAGAAACAAGTATGTATGATTCCCTTCATGAATGCGGCAAAGTAGGGGCAGAATTTACAAAATAAGTCAATTTTGGAATAACCCGTTAAATAGGACCTGTCACCATTCCTGATATGTCTGTTTTGGTAAATATCAGTATTCCCCTTTAAATAATTCAGGAGCGTCTGTTCTTATACCTGTGCATTGTGAATTGACAACTGTGGATGGGGGGTAACTTAATATAACCAGAATACCCCTTTTAAAAGGGGTTATCTGGGAATAAAATAACTGAAAATGTACTTTATTATAAATCTATTTCCAAACACTTTTCATTAGTTATAATGGCTCATTTTGTCTGGACAGCAATCATTAGGAGCAATAAAATGGCCGTCGTCCTATTAGTACACACAGAACCTGTCCTAATCACACAGGAGGACAAGTTACTTCACAACACTGAGGTAAAGAGCTGCCTCATTCTCCTCTCTGATCTGCTTGTCAGGGATTATAATCCTGAGTATAGCTGATAAGATCTGTAGGAATGGAGTTCATGAGGAGACATGAAGTACAGAGAGGAGGTGGGGATGTGGTAATAAGCAGCAGCCCTTGTTTAAAGTCTCCATTACCACAGCCCCACATTACCACAATCTGTCCTGTCCATCCTCAATATGGTGATAAATTATCAGCTGTATTCAGGACCATAATCCCTGACAAGTAGGACAGAGAGAAGGATGAGGCAGTTCTTTAGTTAGGTGCTCTGAACTGCCCAGCTGTATGATTAGGACAGGTTCTGTGTGTACTAATAGGACAGCGGCCATTTTATTTCTCCCAATGATTGCTTCCTGGCAAAATGAGCCATTATAACCAATGAAAGGTATTTTAGAATATATTTATAATAAAGTAATATTTAAGTATTTTCAGTCATTTAATTTTTTTAATTCCCGGAGAACCCCTTTAAGCTTTTTATTTTTCTTCCCTATCTTCCTTGAGCCATAACTTTTTTATGTTTCCATTCACATAGCCATATGTGGGCTTATTTTTTGCAAGATAAGTTGTACTTACTAATGCCACCATTTATTGCATATATGGCATACAATGTAGTGGGAAGCAGGAAAAAAAAATCCAAATGGGGTGGAATTGGAAAAAAAAAAAGCAATTCCTCCACACTTTTATGGGTTTTGTTCTTACGGCGTTCCCTTTGTGGCCAAACTGACCTGTGCCCTTCATTCTCAGGGTTAGTATGATTACAACGATACCACATATGTATAGATATCCATGTGGTTTGAATGAATCAACTGGTTTTTCATCATTTCTATAGCTGTTCCCTGAGTCCTCATCTCTTACCTGTTTTTAATAATAATATTTTAAAACATTTTATTATAAATTGTGTATAGTTTTTTGTTTGGTGTTTCACTGCTAACGCACATGTGTGTATGATCTTAGTGAATGCAATTGGGTCATGTGCTGTGATTTGATATTGTGTAATTAACTTGATGCGGACGGTATATGTTAGGAAGTGTAATATATATGAATTCACAATTTATTGATTATTTAATTTGGATTACTAATGTACATTTTTTTCCCTAGATATTTTTTTTTTCTTTCCTAGGTTTTTCCTTGGTTGTTTATTCTCCCATTTATATTTAAAATATATTTTTATACTTTTCATACCTTCACATATCACTCACATTTTTTAAATATTCTCATATCACTTGTTTTTGTTACCTTGTTTTGGTCACATCATCACATTTTTTTCACATAACACTTATTTCATTCACACACTTTTCACGTTTTTCATCACTCACATCCGCGGATGTTTATAGTTGCATGTATCTGCAACTTACTGTATAACACATTGATAGTTTTGTTTCATTTGACGCTATTATGCATTACCCAGTTACATGTATTTGTAACTTATTGTAAAACACAGTGGTAGGTTAGATTCACATAAGTCACTAAACATTACCTGGCAATTAATAACCTACGTAGGTGCGATGTGCATGTCGATCTCTCCTGCATCTTGCGATGATTGTATCGCGAGTATGCGGTGGAGATTGACAGTGTGTAGGTCCGATCATGTGATTCATCACATGATCGGGTGGTGGAACGCATTTGGTTCCACTTCCTACTTCGCTGGCACTTCCGTATGACGTCACTATTGGTCCGATCATGTGATCCAGCACATGACCTCTAGTGGGATGGGTTAGTTACATCCCTTGCAGCACAAGTTATACCTGTTAAGCTTGATTGCGAAAAGCATATTGTGATTGGTGGTATGTTATATTTAAGGAGGCTCCTGCAGTGATGACGCCACCCCCAGACGAAGGTTCGCCAAAACGCGCGTCGGGGTTGGCGCCATCGCATCAGGGAGTTCAGATAGGTAATCAATTTATGTGTATATTGTTCTTTGTTGCACTTGCACTTTACCTGTATCAGCTTCATGATTGTTATAAATGTCTAACCCTGCTGTGCTCCCTCATGTGATGTCGTCTTTTGCCCTGTACCTGTTTTTTTTCTTTTTTCTTATTTTGATATATTTGTGTTTTATGGATTGGATTATAATAAAGATCGTGATATTAACATGTGGTGCGGTCTGACCCGTTTGTTTTTTGTTGCTATATTGATCTGTTGTGGGTCACAGGCATTGCGATTGAATGCTATACATGGGACAGATTAATTGTGTCCCTTTGGCAAAGCTATTGTGGTGTGGTGTCTTTATCCATTGCTGGTAGCGAAAAGGGTTAAGTTACAAAATTTTGTAAACATGTCCATTAACTGTGGAAAATAATTTTTTACATTACATACAAGCTAATATAAAAATCTAACGGTATAATACTTACTCGTCATGGTGTTTTCACACGGTGTAATCTGATTGATTGATGAGCTTGATGCCAGGCTGAAACACACAATAGCGAGATAAAGAAAAACGTCACCAGGTTTTCTCAATTAAAAAGTGACAAGTTACTAGAAAATAAAACGTACAAGAGCAAACTAATACAGTAATGCTTTTATACCAAAGCACTCAATAATAAGCAGCAATTATAGCGGATGTCCACTTAGGCTGGGGCTACACCTAAGACACAGTGTAGGACTTTTGATTGTTCTTAACGGGGTTGTTCTGGACCTGCTGAACCTGGACATACCCACATTTTCACCCACGCAGCTTGCCTGACAAGAGCATCGGAGCATTTCACCCTCCGATGCTCCCCCTTGGCCCATGCTGAATCGCGCAGGGCAAAGGCATTTTTAGGGGATCCGGTGACATACTGAGCTCTCCATAAAGACTGCTAAAAGGAGGCTTCCGCCCAGCAGTCGGCCCGGTGACGTCACCGGAACTAATAGGTGGACTTTAGCACTGCCCTAGCCTGCAAAACGGCTAAGGCAGCGCTAAAGCCCACCCATCAGAGCCGGTGACATCACCAAATGAAGGAGATGCCTCTTGAGAAACACAGCCTTCTCCCCCTCCCTGTATCGATGGTATGAACTTACATACCAGGAGGGAAACCAATACGGGGGGCATAGTGGGCGAACTGAGCAGCGCATAGAAAACACAGTGAGCACTATAACATACCTTCAGTATGCCCTACACAACCAGCTAGTTATATGATAATTTTTCCATCACATTATACACTGCTTGTTTCCATGGTTACGACCACCCTGCAATCCATCAACTGTAGGAAAAAGTGGGGGCCTCTCTGGTGGCTGGGACCATGGGAGCTCACATAGGCTGGAAATTTTTCTATAGTGTCCAAGCATGACCACCGCTGCCGGATTGCAGGGTGGTCGTAACCATGGTAACGAGCAATGTATAATGTGATAGAAAAATGAATCCAGCCAGCAAAGGAGACAATATGGACAATCACAATACATTAGTAAGTGTCTTGTATTAACTTTCTCTACATAATAAATGCTATTTGCTGAAGTAAGACAACCCCTTTAAAGATCCCCTTGTTAGAAAAGCGGACTTGCTGTTTAGTAGGAATTATCATTTATCGACTTCCACATGCAAAGAATCTCTTGCCATGGTTCTGGCTGTGCATTAGGCTTTGGCCAAGTCAAATCGGGAAAGATCTGCTAGATGGAGTTCCTAGGGAACTATTTTTTTAATGATTATCTACACTGATGTTAGCTGGGAATTTTTTATGTGATTTCCCGATGGACACTTTACAGCAAAGAACATGATGTTTTCCAACACTGCCTGTAGAGCTCTTTGGTTGGTCAGGTGATATACCGTCCAAGAATCATTGTTGCTCCCTGCCTGTCTATTTTTGGGGGAAAGAATTAAAAGAAGTGTTAAAG
This sequence comes from Rhinella marina, assembly GCA_900303285.1. NCBI lineage: Eukaryota > Metazoa > Chordata > Amphibia > Anura > Bufonidae > Rhinella > Rhinella marina. The sequence goes on along the minus strand of ONZH01019791.1, from coordinate 799,494 downwards.
GATCTCAGTGAGGATAAAGGAAATTCTTTTCTGCAAATTCCTGTGAAGAATAAGCAGCAGAGACCTCGTTTTCAGTCAAGGAGCGGAAGACCAGTCCTTCCAGGCTGCAAGCTGCGGTTTTTGTGTCCGGTCATCGAAACAGAACAAACTGGATCCGTCACTAAAAACTATGAACGTCAATGGTGCCAGATACGTTTTTTTTTAATCCGAAAAAATATATCTGTTATCCATTGGCTTACACTATTTTTAGTGACGGGTCCAAAAAAACTACTAGAACAAAGTCTGTCCAGTATATAGGATTCATTGATTGAACTGCATTAAATTATGTAAACATGATTGAAGTCCATAAAAAAACTCAGTCCAAAATTATTATCCTTATTATCATATCGTAAATGGATGTTGTTCTACAATTTCTGGATAGTGGAATTTGGCTAACTTAATTATTCTAAAGTCCCAGTTCTTGATGTCACATAATAGTGTACCTTGTCCGGTACAGTACGGAATATTGCCGTTATATATCACGTAGTAAACACTCTAATCACCAAGTCAGGGATCCGATCAGTTGATATATCGTATCCTCGCTCAACATGCGTGAATAGCAACGATATCACATAGACTTTCAATAAGTTGGGACTAAAATGTAGGTGCTTGATACCTGCTTAGTCCCAACTTATTGAAAGGATAATAATTTTAGACTGAGTTTTTTATGGACTTCAATCATGTTTACACAATTTAATGCAGTTCAACCAAGGAATCCTATATACTGGACAGACTTTGTTGGCTATATATGGTTGGTTACTAATCCTACTGTATATATATTTTTTATAATATATATATATATTATATAATATATATATTTCTTTTATATTATTGATTTCAATATATATGAATTATATTTTTAATGTATTTTTATTGTATTAAAGATTTCTCTACATACATCAGAAGGAGGTCGTGCCTATCTTATCTGGTTTTTGTAACATTTTCCAATCTAATTTGTTCCATTTTCGATTTAACCCAACCGCATCCTTACAGAACGCACGCGTGCTGATGTGTTAGATCAAACAGAACTGTTTTGATCCAGGTCTGAGATCCTCTGCCGGATCTTATAACTGAACACCAAAGAGCAGATGTGAAAGTAGCCTTAGGCCTCTCACACACGACCGTGGAACACAGTCCGGTACGGGTTGTGAAAGCCCAGACCGTGCTCCCTTTGAGGACGGGAGCGCACGGCGTCATTGGTTGCGCAGTGCGCTTCCTGAGGCCGTCGCTGTACAGTGAAACGGGAAGCGCATGGCGTCATAGCAACCAATGACGCTGTGCACTCCCGTCCTCAGAGGGAGCACGGTCTGGGCTTTCACGGCCCGTACCGGACTGTGTTCCACGATCGTGTGTGAGAGGCATTAGGGCGAGTTTGCACTAGCATTATGGAATTCCGTTATAGGTTCTGCTAATAACGGAATATAACACAATGCAAAACGGAAGCCTTTAACAGGCATTCTGTTTTGATGAGACATCTATGGGCAGCATAAAGGATCCGTCTGGTTTCTGTTATGCAGGACGGGGAAAAAAAAAAGTCCTGCATAACGGAAACCAGATGGATCTGTTATGCTGCCCATAGACTTCTATTATAACGGATCGAATCAGAATGCTTCAAAGGCTTCCATTTTGCATTGCGTTATAAACCGAACCTATAACGGAATGCGAACTCACCCTTATTCTGTCATTTTTGCTGTTAAGAAGCCAGAAAACAAGTGGCGCCTCATTATAGATGGAAGATTTCTAAACAAATTTGTAAAGAAAACCTTCTTCGGAATGGATTCTCTAAGATCAGTTACTGCCATTCTCCAGCAAGGCAGCTATTGTGCAAAAATAGATCTGGTCAGCGCATACTTCCATATTCCCACAGGAAATATCTGCGGACGGCTGATGACTACCACCCCAATCTCGCATTATCCGTTCACCACCTCCCTTTTAGGATAACAACGGCACCTTGTGTGTTCACTATGGATTAGTGAATCAACTTCGGATGAAACATCCAAAGCCAATTCGAATAAAACTTTGTTCCAATACTGTACGGCGCAAGTGCTCCGTACAGTATTAGAACGTATTGGCTTCGATGCGCTGAAGTTAATGCTTGGAACTGTGGTACCTTGGAACCGAACCAGAGTTTGGGAAATGTTTTTTTACAGTACAAATTGATTTATGAAGTTATTACACGACGTCTCAAGACTTTGCAAAGCATTAACTTCAGCTCATCGGAGCCAATACATTCTAATACTGTACGGAGCTGTTTTATCCGAAGTCGATTTGCTCATCCCTAGTGCAGCATACATTGTACAGCGACAGTGATTGGTATCGTGCTCAGTCCTATTCATTTCAATGGGGCTGAGCTTGCGCCTAGACTACGTTCATCGGTCATGTGTCATCACTGCCTAGGAAAAGCTGAGAGAAGGCGGCGTCGCTATGACAAGCGCTTAGGTCTTCCCAAACAGCTGATCGGCAGGGATCCTCAGTGCTGGACCCACACCAATCAGATACTGATGACCTACCCTGAGGAAAACGTTGTAAAATCTCAGGAAACCCCTTTAACTTATACCGTATCCTGAGTGGCAGGTCAAGCATGTGTGCCATTCATTCTCTATGGGACTGATGGAGACCGCCAAATGATGTACCGAATTAAATATCAGTGGGCATGCTCAACCAGTCGGTCCATTCATTCGGGAGACTTAGGACTCCAATTCCCTGGTGATCAATGAGTGGGTGTCCCTGTGCTTAGATACCCAACAATCAGAAGATTATTGCCTATCCACAGAATGTGGGAAAATCCAGGATTTTTTCCCTTTTTAATTAGCCCTTAAAAGGGTATTCCCATCACAGACAATGGGGCATATCGCTAGGATATGCCCCCATTGTCTGATCGGTCCCACCTCTGGGACCCGCACCTACACCGAGAACAGAGTAGGGAGAGCAGTGGCTGGAGGACGCCAGGATTCCTGGGGTCTGGCCACCGCCAAGTGCTGCTCCCCATACAAGTGAATGGGAGCACATTGCGCTTCTGCGGCCACCGCTCCCATTAATTTGTATGGGGTCGATGGAAATAGCTGCGCTAGCGCTTGGCTATCTTTGTTGGCCCCATAGAAATGAATGGAGGGCAGCTGCGCATGCACAGCAAACCCTCCACCACCTTTCCCTGCTCTGTTCTCGGTGTAGGTGCGGGTCCTAGAGATGGGATCCTCATCTAACAGATAATGGGGGGCATATCCTAGCGATATGCCCCCATTGTCTGTGATGGGAAAACCCCTTTAATGATAGAATCAGCTTGTTTACTTCTGGCCAGGGCACAAACGGGGTCAGGAGCACCGCTGCAGCCAATGCCTGACCTCAGCAGTGATGTGAGCCAGCAGAGTAGAGCTGTTTGGAGACAAGTCACCACTGAGGCCAGTCATTGGCTGCAGCAGCACACAACCCTGTCCATAACTCCCAGAAGTAACCACAATGGGGCAGATGAGTAGGAGCCTATCATTAAGTACCACAAGCTACAAAGGCAAATGTCTAAAACTGAATAATGCCGGAAACCTCATTGAAAGCTGTGACCATTCAACCAACTTTCCCAGGATACCTAGATCTGGAAAGCCCCTCAGAGAAGCCATGAGTGAGGGAAATATGTTAGTGTCAGAAGTACCTCCCTGCAGTCCCCCCACTAGTACCCCAGTGGTAGATATAGGAGGTACTTCTGACACTAACATATGTCCGCCTCCAAACCCGACAACTAGTTTAGACTATAAAGGCCTGACACCGACGCCACTATCTCACACACTCCAGGACTTACGTGGCCGCAGGAAGCCCACCGCACTCTCTGTTGATACTAGCAGCACGCAGCCGTGCGTCACTTCCGGGAGGGGCTTTCCTGCGTGTAAGGGACGTGGTGCGTCTAGTGGGCGGGGCCAGTTTGCTTTCCGGTGTATGGCGGTTGCTAGGGAGACCCTGGACAACTGCAGTTGGCGTCTAGTGCCGGGTTACTGACAACAAGACAGCAGAGAGAAGCACGGATTAACCATGGTGAGTGATGCCAGTGACACAGATAATAACGAGACATATGTGTATGTATAGAGAGAAATGGGGGAACGTGTGAGCTCATGTGTATAAAGTGATGGGGTTTGGACATATCATCTATGAATATACTAATAATTGTGCTTCATCTGTATACAGGGTGTAAAAGGGCTTCCCTGATTGGTATAAATAAAGTTGATTGAATTGATGCTTAAAGGAATTGTCTAGAATGCCAGCTTTTATTTTAAAGGGACCCTGATAAACATACATTCCAATCCCTTTCACCGGCATCCACAACGGTTTCTGTAAGTCTGATGTTATGACCATGCCATAGTGATGTTGTGTCCATAGTGACATCTGCTTGGTAACATCATGTGACCTAATAGTAACCCCTGATCAGGACTGACGAAGAATTTAGAGGGAGGACCAGATTTTCCCAAATTCTGGAAAACAGGTTGTAAAAGAATGATGGGTCAGGGTGCAGCTGTTGGCTGGGCGGTGGGCCGCGCATAGGCCTGCACTTTCCATAGAAGACTGTGGTCTGACAGTTCCAGGGACTATGTAGACAACCCTGTATGTTGATGTCCAGCATGTCCGTAGAAGAGGTGTGCACATAGAGGCCAGCTTGTAAAGGGGACAATTAGTCATTAGCCCCTACCATTTAAAGGAATGCACTACATTCATAAAGTCGGTGCTCCTCCTCCTGAATCCGGGGTGACCACTGCCAGGCTGTGCACACTTATACAGAGGCGGCCTTGTCTCAGCTCTGAGGGGGGCGCTCTAAGGCAGCGACACTGCTCCCATATATACAGTGGACTATCATTAGCTCTTAGGAGTCCACTGTAATTATCAGAGCACTTGTCCTATTCCTTCTGCTTTGAAAAAACCCTTTAAGATGGTTTTTCCATCACATAAAGTGATTTGATATCAATGGGATATGCCTTCACTTTCTGTACCCTACTGATCATCAGAATTGTAGAGAATCTGACTATAGAGAATGACTTAGAGGATAGCTGCCTTACATCTGGTGGTATTGGAGGCAGAGCTTGTTCAGAGCTCATTTCCATCCCTTTCTTCTCGCACCACCCTAATAATTGAGATAGTGGCAATTTAAATTCAGGCATCTAACGATTACATATTCTGAATCTATCTGGGAGATGTATCAAGACTGGTGAGAATGGAACTTTTTTAACCCCTTCCCACTCAATGCCGTAAATGTACAGCATGGCAAGCTAAACATACACGCACTAGGCCAGGGATGGCCAACCTGCGGCCCTCCAGCTGTTGTAAAACTACAACTCCCACCAGGAGCGGACACAGACAGCAGAGAGCTGGTGAGCGGGGAAATATACTCACACTCCTGCGCTGCAGCTCCACTCTGGGTCCTGCGCTCCTCTGTCTTCTCCTCCTGGCGCTGCACTGTCCTGACCCCGTACAGCGCCAGGACGTAGTGCGTGCAGTATGACCTGACGCTGCACACAGTCAGGTGACAGTGCAGCGCCGACAGAGAAGACAGAGGAGCGCCAGACCCGGAGCGGAGCCGCGGCGCAGGAGAGGTAAGAGAGTTTTTTTATTTTGTTCTGATGGGGCAGAGTGGGCTGATCTGAGGTCTGATGGGGGCCCTTTGTACCTGCACATAGTAGTAATGCCCACACTGTGCCCCCTTCAAAGTATCTATGTCAGATATGTGTCACTTTCACCGTAGCTATGCCCAGATATGTGCCCCTCACAGTAGTTATGTCCAGATATGTCCCCCATTCACAGTAGCAGTGTGATGTGTGACACTACATTGTGCTGCTGCTGTGGAGCCAGGGCCATATTTAGATTTTATGTTGCCCTAGGCACCTTAGTGCCAGCTTCCTCCTCCCACTGAAGTCCGTATTTTTTAGATAGCTGACAGTAAAATGCCCCTTAGGCCCTCAGCTATCACTCAGGACTCCCTCATACGCTTGCACAATTAAAGGGCTGACCTGTTATATGTGTGCTTGTCAGCTGAAGGCATCTGTGTTGGTCCCATGTCCATATGTGTCCACATTGCAGTTGCAAAGAAACCAGAGCCTGCAGGTGTAACGGTAACGCTCCCATTGCTCCTGGAAGCTCATTTGCATATATTAAATCATCATTTTTCTCAACAATGCGGGCACATATGAACATGGGACCAACACAGATGTCTTCAGCTGCTAAGCGCACATGTAACAGGTCAGCCAGTGCCATAGGTACAAATCTGCTGACAGATGCCCTTTAAAGCAGTTGAACCGGGACTTTTTCCCCCAAAAGTAGGGGGAAAATGGCCATGCGTCTTATAAAGCGAATACTAGTGAACGCTTCCATTATTTCACTAGTATGTAATAGGTGTCGGGAGCGGGGAAATATACTCACACTCCTGCGCTGCAGCTCCACTCTGGGTCCTGCGCTCCTCTGTCTTCTCCTCCTGGCGCTGCACTGTCCTGACCCCGTACAGCGCCAGGACGTAGTGCGTGCACTATGACCTGACGCTGCACACAGTCAGGTGACAGTGCAGCGCCGACAGAGAAGACAGAGGAGCGCCAGACCCGGAGCGGAGCCGCGGCGCAGGAGAGGTAAGAGAGTTTTTTTTTTTTTGTTCTGATGGGGCAGAGTGGGCTGATCTGAGGTCTGATGGGGGCACAGTGGGCTGATATGGGGGCACAGTGGGCTGATCTGAGGTCTGATGGGGGCACAGTGGGCTGATCTGAGGTCTGATGGGGGCACAGTGAGCTGATCTGAGGTCTGATGGGGCACAGTAGGCTGATATGAGGGCACAGCGGGCTGATATGGGGGCACAGTGGGCTGATATGAGGGCACAGCAGGCTGATATAGGGGCTGATTTGAGGTCTGATGGGGACTGAGTGGGCTGATCTGAGATCTGATGGGGGTCTGAAAGGACTGATCCGAGGTCTAATGGGGGTCTGATGTGATGTCCTGAAATTTATGGGGGGTCTGATGAAAAATATTTTTTTCTTATTTTCGTACTCTGAAATCTGGGGTGCATCTTATCATTGGGTGCGTCTTATAAAGCGAAAAATACGGTATCCCTTTCAACCCCCACTCAGCCCCTCTGACATTCCATACTCTGATGAATCAAATAGTGACCACAGCACTCAACCAATATTGGCTTCTGTGGGTGCTCGTCTCAGGAGACACCTCCTTCCACCTCGGGGGGTCCAAAGATGAATCTTTTCCGTAGTTTAGAGACAGCACACCAGTAGATTGCTTGTGAAGAGTTTACTTTTATTGACACATATTTCACACCGGTGGTACAAATAACATATATAGCAACATTTCGGGCCCTGATTGAGGTGCCCTTCTTCAGGATAGGGCTAGATAAGCCTGGATGTATCTATGGCGTATTATAAATTTAAAAAAAAACACTTCGGCTGGCACTGGGAAGGGCCCCCTCTCTCTCTGGGCCCCTGTGCAGCTGAACCGGCTGCACAGGTGATATGTCTGCCCCTGATTCCCACCATGCCCTGCTGTAGGCTGATAGTTGTATACAGTCTGGGTATACTGGGAGTTGTAGTTTTGCAACAGCTGGAGAGCTGCTGGTTGGCCATTCCTGCACTATGCCATACATTTATGGCTCCGGAACTGAGCCTCCGCCATTAGCAGCGGGTGTCAACCGTAACATACAGCTGACACATTGCTGCAATGGCTAAGTTTGGTGCTAGTGCCGATCCTGGCGATTTAACCACTTAGATACCACAGTCCATGGTGACCACTGCACCTAAGGGGTTCACAGAATAAAGGAGCTCTCTTTCTCCCTTATAGAGCCCCCTGTGACACAGTGTCTGGGTTTGGATGGTTGCTTTGGCAGCTGGAGGCCTTACATGTACGGAAGCTTCTCAGGCCCTGCCAGAGGCAGGCTCTGATAAGGACAAGTGTCAGTGTAAAACTGACAGATTCAGTGCACTGCAATATTGCAGTGTGTTGTACCAGCAATCAGTTCCCTTAATATAAAAAAAAAAAAAAATTAAGTAGAAAAAATTGCACTTTTTCCCATATCCGCTTATTTCTAATTGGTTAAAAAATTTAAAAACAAAACAAAAAAAACTACGCATAATTGGTACCGCCGCTTCTGTAACGACCTGACCTATAAAACGATCATGTTACTTTTCCAACTAGTTGAATACCGTTAAAAAAAAACAAAAAACTATGGTGGAATTGCAGTTTTTGTCACCTCCCCTCCCAAAAATGGTTTTAAAAATGATCAAAACGTCATGTGTACTCCAAAATGGTACCAATAAAAACTAAATGCCTTCCCGCAAAAATCAAGCCCTCTCATAGCTGCCTAGAAAGAAAAATAAAAAAGTTCTTTTTATTTAAAAAAGTGATTTTTATGATGCAAAATAGTAAAACATGAAATAAAACTACAGTATTTTTCGCCCTATAAGATGCACCTAGGTTTTACAGGAGGAAAATAAAAAAATGTTTCATTAGACCTCAGATCAGGCCACCAATGTGAATGATCCCCCAAGCAGACCTCGGATGAGAGCACCAATAAGAATAAAAGCCTCCATTCAGACTTCAGATCAGACCCCCAATGTGAATGACCCCCATGCTCAGCTGTTTAACCCCTTAAATGTCGCAGTCTATAGCGACTGCTGCATCTAAGGAGGTCACAGAGGTCCCTTTCTCCCTCATAGAGCTCTGCTGTGTGCCCAAACATTTTTAACCCTTGTTAAAATGAAAAAAAAAAAAATTAAAAATTAAAATGACATATTATTGTTAACATGTAATTTTTTATTTTCATTTCCTAATTGTAATAAATTTTATGAAACACCTATGGGGTCAAAATGCTCACTGCACCCCTGTATTCCTTGAGAGGTGTAGTTTCCAAAATGGGGCCTTTTGGGGGTGTTTTTTTTTATATTTTAGCACCTCAAGGTCTCCAGAAATTGAAATGGTGCATGAAAAACTTACTAAAAATAAGGACACCAAAATCCACAAAGTGCTGCTTCAATTCTGAGGCCAGTAATAAAGTTGTAGTATTGGTTACATTTTATCACCAAATTGGTTAAAATTGAAAATTTGCAAAAAAAAAAATCATTTTATTTCACCTCATTTATTTCTGTGAAACAGCTACTTTGAGGGGTGAGGTTTATAAATAGGGGGATTTATAGGTTTGTAATATATACACTAGGCCACTTCAGAGTTGAGTTGGTCCCTAAAAAAAATAGGATTTAAAAATTTTCTTGTAAAATTGATGCTAAATTTATAGACTTTTTAACCTCTCCAAAAATAAAAGCACAACTGAACAATGACGCCAACATTAAGTAGACATAGTTCACTATTTTGTGAGCTATGACTATGTGTCTTAATCTCATCCCGTCATTTGTTGTACATGTACGGCGGATATTGAGTCTTTAAAGATGGCGCTTGCTCCAGAGTGGAATGAGTGCCATAGCTCCCAGGTACCTGCTGTTTCACATAGCAGACAGCTGCGACTAATGTCCTCGCCGGTAATGCCAATCATGGACATTTAAACCCTAAAATGTGACCACAGCATCTGAGAGCCCGAAAACCTAGAAGCGTGCCTTGTGAGCAGGATTGCCGCCCTCAGGCGGAGATCAGGGAAGGCGTTCCATGTCAGTAATGAGCCACAGCCTGTGCTAGGCTTCTAGACTCATTACTTGTATATTACAATTCAGCCAGCAGATGGCAGTACTGAATTGTATGTGGAGAAAATTCCATTAATCTATACAAATTGCAATCTAATGATTGCCTGTTGGGGTCCACTTGGGGACCTAGAAAAAAGCAAAAAATAAAAAAGTTTGAAAAAAATAAAAAATATATAAAAATGAAAAGAAAAAAAAAATATTTTTTTATGTTTTTTCTGTATTAAAATGCAAGAAAAACTATACAAGTGTGGTATCACAGCAATCGTACTGACCTGGAGAAGTCAGTTCTACCATATAGTGAACACTATAAAAACCAAACCTATCATAGGCCTCATTCACACGTCTGTATTTGTGCACATCCTGGAAAACGGTCAGTTTTTTGCGGATCCGTTGTACCGCAAAAGACTCAGTTTTTCCAGCACATCCGTTCCGTTTTTCCATAAAAAACGGAAAGGATGTATCCATATGTCATCCGTTTTTTTTTCTTTTTTTTCTACCCTCCTGGAACGGAATCCGCAAATGCGGATGACATGCAGATGGCTTTCCGCATGTCATCCGCATTTACGGACGCAAAATTGGAGGAAAAGTAGGACAGGAGGATTTCTGTTTGCGGATCCGCAAAACGGAATAGAGAAACGGATGCGGACAACAAACGGTGCAATGTCCACATTTTCGGGACCCATTGAAATGAATGGATCCGCATCCTATCCGCATAATTGTCTGCAATTGCGGAAAGGATGCGGACACATTATACGGACGAGTGAATGGGGCCAAACTTGCAGAATTGCGGGATTTTTTTCCAATTCCACCCCATTTGGAATTTTTATTCAGCTTCCCACTCCATTCTATACAATATTAAATGGGGCCATTAGAAAGTACAATTTTTTTGTAAATGGTAAAATAAAAAAGTTATGGCTCAGTGAAGCTGAATCGCGCATGGCAAGGGCTTTTATAGGAGATCCAGTGACATACTGGGCTCTCCCTAGGGACTGCTTGGTGGAGACACTAATGGGTGGGCTTTAGTGCTGTCCTAGCCTGTAAAATGACTAGGGCAGTGCTAAAGCCCGCCCATTAGAGCTGGTGACGTCAGTGGCAAGGGGGAAGCCTCTACCTAGTAGTGTTAAAAACATAAACAAAAAAGCATGAAATGCTCTGATGCTTATATCAGGGGGGCCGGAGGCGTGAAAATGGGGGTATGTCTGTGTTCAGCTCTGAACCCGGACAACCCCTTTAAGTTTTCGATGATATTGTAATTTATTGAGATGCCCCTTTATCTAGTTCAGCCTGTTATCAGAACTAGTCATTTGTTGTTTCTGATGAAGCCGTTTGTATTTTTTCTTTTATTACTTTCAGAATGACTTTCTTATTGCTGAGAAAGCGGTGATCTTGTGTATAATAGTTACATGAGAATAGCCACATACCGGGATACTGAGAGATCATTCTGTTCTCGTTCCTCCTGACCAACATCAATCCTATGAGTAATTTCTCCTTAGAAACTGGGAGACTTCGCTGTGAGGCATTGAGACTACATAAACGTAAAGGGGCAGTTAAAAAACCCAGGTATATGTGTTGCAGACCCCAGAAGCCAATTTGGTTATACATTTCCTGTCTCTAGAGTCTGCAGGATTTGTGTCGAAGCTATGTCTCTGAGAGCTGCCAGGGGGCGCTGTAGTTCTTTCTGTTACCTTTGAAACAGGAATGTAACAATGACATTCATTTTAGAGGTGAAAACCTGTGCGGTATTAACAGCAGATATTCCACTATAAAGCCAGTGGCCATACACTAAGGCTTTTGAGATGCCTACAAAGGCCAATTTTCTGCCTACCATGGTAAAACAAACGTAACAGATGCAATATCCATCAAAAAGATGATCCGTCTTGTTGGATTTTTCTGATGGACGAGTAGTGGCAGCTCTACATCCCATTAATGGAAGCCCACGCTAGGCCAGAAATTAGTAAATCATTGTCTTAACATATGGCAACCTTCATAGACCAACTATGACAGGTCATTCAGAAAATTGTTGTCTGACATCCGTAATATTTAGGACTGGCTTTAGGTTGGAAGTAACCTTACAAACTGAACGTCGTCACCAGGGGCGGATTGGCCATAAGCCCTACAGGGAAATTTCTTGGTGGGCCGATGCCCAGGGGGCTACTCAAGTCTTCTTGATGGCTGCAGACTGGGTACATAATGATCTGATGCTTAACAGCCACAGGTGCCCTCTTGAACTCAACTGTATTACTGTCCTCATGAATACTGCGGTGAAGGCAGCAGTATATGGTGCTGTCCTGTGGTATTTGGTTCTGCTGGGGCGGTATTCTGTACTGCACTACAGTATTGCAGCCCCGCCTACTAAGGTTGTCCCCCGCCTACTTGTTTTGGCCCGTCTTCTGTCAGTTTGAACCCACCTACTACATGGGGCCACTTTAAGTTCCCAATCCACCCCTGGTCGCCACTGAACTTGTCAGTAAGTGCAATTTACGAACTATAGGTATTGCATTACTAATTCCAATTCAATTTTCTTGGATACACTTGTCGTCTACTGAACAAAATTCATTTAACCAATAACACCTCTCAGCTTGTGCAGTTGGCAAGTAGCGCAGGTTTCAGATGTCAACCACAGAGCTCCCAAAACTGTGCTGGCCACAATGCTGTTATACTATCCTTACTTACACATCCATCCATCAACCCTATCCATCGATCCAGCAATTTGCGGATCCGTAAAACCAGATATGTGGATTCCGCAATTTGCAGAACAGATCAGCCAGCCCTATGATAGAAATGCCTATAATAGACAAGAATAGGACATGCTGTATATTTTTTGCAGAATGGACGTACAGATGCGGACAGCACACGATGTGCGGCCCCATTGAAATGGTTGTGGACACAAATATACAGGCTCTAAGGCAACCACTAAAGAGCCTTGTACATGGAGCAGTTATCGTGTAATAATTCTTTATATAGAGCACACATTTCCAATCACTGTGCAGCTAGAATATTTGTCTGTCATTGATCAAAACTCTTAGGATGGCCGAAAACTATCATGTGTAGGCTTAAAGGAGTTTTGCCATCACATACAATGGGGGCATATCGCTAGCATATGCCCCCATTGTCTGATAGGTGCAGGTCCCACCTTTGGGACCCGCACCTACAATGAGAACAGAGTGGTGAACAGAGGTTGCAATAACGCATAAAAATGCGTCATAGACGCGTTTTCAGGCAATTTTACTCCCTGAAAAAAGTCTAAGGCGTACCACTACGCCTTAGACTTTTCCCAGTTTTTTATCAGCGCAGTGAGCGCAGTGAATGGCACAGGCAGCACAGCAATGCTGCCTGTGCCTGAAATAACCAATAACAAAGCTCCTTACAGCAAGGAGCTTTGTTATTGGTGCACCAGAGAAATACAGATCGGGTGAGGCAGAGGAAGCCGGCGGGAGCTGGAAGGAGGAGGGGCCTGCTCCCGGGGCTGGAAGGAGAGCGGGCGCGCAGAACATGGACCCTGGGGAACAAAACAGGGCGGCTGGAGAGGTAAAGGGCCGCGGACTGATGTCACTGTTGCCTGGGAGAAAAGCTGCCTCCGGCCTGTGTCCCCCAGGTGGAGAGGGATGGGAGAGTTGTGGCAGTGAAAAGCTGTCCATCTTCAAGTGAGTGATTTTCCCCCTCCCCCAACCATGGTTCTGTCCAGTCTCCCAGTTCCCTGCCCCCCCTCCTCCTGTCACCCCACTAATAACCCAGCTCTCTAGTCGCCCCTCTAGTGACCCTGCTCCCCCTGTCGCCCCACTAGTGACCCTGCTCCCCCTGTCACCCCACTAATAACCCAGCTCTCTAGTCGCCCCTCTAGTGACCCTGCTCCCCCTGTCGCCCCTCTAGTGACCCTGCTCCCCCTGTCGCCCCTCTAGTGACCCTGCTCCCCCTGTCGCCCCTCTAGTGACCCTGCTCCCCCTGTCGCCCTCTAGTGACCCTGCTCCCCCTGTCGCCCCCCCTAGAGTGACCCTGCTCCCCCTGTCACCCCTCTAGTGACCCTGCTCCCCCTGTCGCCCCTCTAGTGACCCTGCTCCTTCTGTCACCCCACAGGGAAGCTGAACAGACTCCACCGACTACAATGGGATCCGTTCAGTTTCCATTTGCAATCTGTCTTTTTACCAGACAAAAAACTCCTGCATACAAGGCTTTTTTGTCTGGTCTTTCAACAGAATCTGCAACAGAGGCTCCAAATGCAGCCTCCAACACAGATGTGAGCAAGTGCGGGCCTGCGTATTATGTATTTTAATTACCGCAGATTTCGTACTCCTCCTCGGGTAAAAATACTCCTCAAAAATGGTCATTTAAATGGGGCCGTCGAATATAGCTGAGCGCTGGCTCGGCTATTTCCGTCTGTTGCATAGAAATGAATGGGAGCAGGGGCCACACGTGTGCTCCCATTCACTTGTATGGGAGCACTCGGGAGGTGCACCTGGTGGTGGACGGACCCAGGGTCCTCCAGCCATAGCACTCTCTGCTCCGTTCTCCTTGTAGGTGCGGGTCTCAGAGGCGCAGGCCTCAGCGCACAGGAGGACAGACAAGCAATTTCTACATTGATCGAAACGACAGAAGAACATATGGTTATAGTTTCATATAAATGAGCATTAACCCTTTCACTCCTGGAGGTTTTTTCGGTTATGCATTTTCGTTTTGCGCTCCCTGCCTTCAAACAGCCATAACGCTTTTATTTTTCTGTTCACATAGCTGTATGAGGGCTTGTTTTTTGCGGGACAAGTTGTACTTTCCAATGCCACCATTTAATATTGCATAAGGTGTAGTGGGAAGCGGGAAAAAAATTCCAAATCAGGTGAAATTGCAAAAAAAACGCTATTCCGCTACAGTTCTACGGGTTTCTTATTTACAGCGTTTGATGTGCATTAAAACTGATCCGCTACTTTCATTCTACTGGTCAGTACGAATCCGGCAATACCGAATATTTATAGTTTTTCCTGCGTTTTCATAGTGATAAAATAATTAGAAAGTTGCCCTTTTTTTTTTTTTTTTCCTTGTCATATCTTGACCCCTATAACTTTTTGGTATTTATGTGTACAGAGCTGTATGGGGGCTCATTTTTTGCGGGACGATCTGAAGTTTTTACTGATACCATTCTGGGGTGTGTATGACTTTTTGATCACTTTTTATTTAATTTTTTTTAGAAAAAAAAAGCGACAAAAAACGGCAAATCGCCATTTGGACGCTTTTTTCCGCCACACAATTCGCTGTATTGGAATTTTTTTTAGAGTTTAAAAGTACAGGCGTTTTCGGTCACGGCGATACCCATGATGTCTATATTTATTGTTATTTAGGTATTTATTTTTTAATTATACGGAAAGGGGGGTGATTTGAACTTTTATATCTTTTTTATTTTTTATATATTTTTTAACATTTTTTTTTAATTTTTTTTTTACTATTTGAAAGCTCTAATATGGGCTGATATATTGTGGCTTTTTTTTTTCTTTTTGAGCAATCAGGGATTTTCTAGACTCAGAAATCCAAGAATTGCTCATTTCTTATCCTGGCCTGCCATCTAGTGGCCAGAATAAGAATTGCACTTTGAAAACTAATCCTCACCAGCGAGGATTACAGTTTTCATATGGTGTACAGACACCCCGATTGGTGATCACGGCATCTAAACGCCCAGGAAGACGCCGCCGATCTAGTAAGTAGTG
The DNA here is from genome assembly GCA_900303285.1 of Rhinella marina. Classification (NCBI taxonomy): domain Eukaryota; kingdom Metazoa; phylum Chordata; class Amphibia; order Anura; family Bufonidae; genus Rhinella; species Rhinella marina. The sequence continues at coordinate 784,118 of ONZH01019791.1, read as the reverse complement.
GCAAGTCTCTGCTGTTAGAAACAGCAGAGACTTGCCGGCCATGACGCCCACCGCACTTGCGAGCAGGCGCCATGTGCCCGCATTGCCCCAGCGCCGTACATGTAGTATGTGTAAGGGAGTGTAAGGGTTAAAGGGGTGGTCCGGGCTACAGATATTGATGACCTAGCCTCAGGATAATTACAGACAGCACTAATGTCACAAGATGCTCTGGATTCTGGTGGTGAGGATCTTCCCACTGGATGAATATGGAGAAATAACGTGAGGTTTCATCTTAACAAGACGAACCATTTCTTGTTGGAAATGTTGGGAATCCTGTAAAATCTAAAGGAAGATGATGCTGGCTTTCCTCATTGTTTTCTGTGCTCAGTAGAGATGAGTAAATGGATTTGTATGAATCAAACTCCTTTATAAATCAGCCTGGGCTAGCCTCGCTGCTCAAGACACCCCCCCCTTGATTGACAGGACCAGACATCTAGTGTGGTCATGTCAGTCTTGCGCATGCACTGTTGCTTCGATTTGTAGCGCAAGCGCAGAGTGGAAAAGCTGACAACACTTCCGGGTACACATGGCAGCAGAGTCTCTGTGCTTGTGCTGCTACTTGGATGTGAGATTGACAGAGCCAGGAGAGATGTCTGGTCCTGTCAATAAAGTGGAGAGTCTTTTGAGCAGCGGGGCCAGCCCTCTCTGCTCAGGCATGCTCATTTATGAAGAACTTTGATTTTTACAAATCGATTAGGTCATCTCTAGTCATAAATATCAGATTGCTGGGAATCTGATACCCAGTGCTCCCACTAATCAATTTTCTTGGTTGGTATGGTTGTAGAAACTGTACAATGTATGGAGTGGAAGCAAAAGGCTCTGCACACTGAGTAGTTTCCGTAGTACTGCAGCTCTGCTCGCTTTCAGATGAATAGGGCCTGCAGTACCCCACAAGGCCACTATGCCGTGTAGAGAGCTGTTTGCTTCCATTTTGCAGACAAGGATAGGCATTGTTACAATAGAGGCACAAAAAAACAGATGCGACGCAACGCCATCTGTATGATTTGTCGACTGCAAAATAAATACGGTCGTGTGAATGCACTCTTAACAGGAGGATATGGTGGGTAGCCAATCGGCTGTCTCTCCCATGTAAGTTCCAGCTGCGCCTGCCATATGACCAGAGCTGTGCCAGAAAAGGATGCCTTTCACTTTTTTTGCTTTCCCTTTAAATGATAGATGCTTTAGAATTGTAACGGTGCCTCTAAATTTAAAGGGGTTGTCTCATCTCAGACAATGGTCTTATAGACCTTTGTCTTATAGTGGTACCCGCACCTATATCGGGAAAAGAGCCCCGCAAAGTTGTGGCTGGAGGACTCCGGTCTGGCTACCACCAAGCACTCTCCCCAAGTGAATGGCCATCGCTACCATTCACTTCTATGAGCCGTCGGAAGTAGCCAACCCAGTGCTCGGCTATTTTTGGTGGCCCCATAGAAGATGAATAGAGGGTGAATGCACATGCAAAGTGCACCCTGCACCACTTTCAGGGCTCCGTTCTTGATATAGGTGCGGATTCCAGCGGTGGGACACGCACCTATCAGACAATGGGGGCATATCCTAGCTAAATGCCCCCATTGTCTGAGATGAGACAACCCCTTTAAGTAAATCTTAAAGGGTTATTCTCATTTTAGACAATGGGGGCATATCGCTAGGATATGCCCCGATTGTCTTATAGGTGCGGGTCCCACCGCTGGGACCCGCACCTATCTCCAGAACGGAGCCCCCGAAATGAATGAGGGCGCACTGCGCATGCAGAGCACCCTCCATTCATTTCTATGAGGCCGCCGAAAATAGCCGAGCGCTGGCTCGGCTACTTCCGTCGGCTCCATAGAAATGAATGGGAGCGCACCGCGCATGCACGGCCCGGCTCCCATTCATTTCTATGAGCGGCGCGGGGAGCTGCGCCTGGTGGTGGCCGGACCCCCGGAAACCTGGGGTCCTCCAGGCGCAGCGCTCCCCGCTCCGTTCTGGAGATAGGTGCGGGTCCCAGCGGTGGGACCCGCACCTATAAGACAATGGGGGCATATCCTAGCGATATGCCCCCATTGTCTAAGATGAGAATACCCCTTTAACTAATTCATTTTACATAGAGTGACCTAAGAGGATAGTTGCCATTTTTACACCCTAGTAGGAGTCGTGTGATCATGCATCATGTTTCTTCATGGTGATCATCGATGGAGGACACAGAGCTTCTTTCTTCTCTCTGGAGCCTCTGACTTTCATTGATTTCATGGTTCCATTATTTATCCTCAGACAGTGTAATAAGGCGGCACCTCAGAATAATCCTCAGGGGATCATCTCTTCTAATGACAAAAACACAATCAAAACTGTTCTTTAGATATAGGTTATTTTGGTGTAATGCACTTACAGTACTTTGTGAATGGTTGACCATGAAGTACCTGGACAGACTGGGCCAGGGTTCATCTTAATGAGCAGCTCTCTGCTCTTGCCAATAGTGTGGTGTCCTAAGTTAGGAAATATTCTTCAATGACATCCATATCCACTGATGAGGCACATCCAAAGGAGTTGTCCTGTTGAGGAAAACCCATTTAACGTAAACTCTTTGCTTTGGGTACATTGATGAAGAATTTCACAATGTATTAGTTCCACAGATGACATCAACATATGCCTCTGTCTAGTGCCATACTCACTATAGAAAATGTACTAGTGCTAAAGGTACGCTCATTCTTCGCAAATACATTTTGTACAAAATTATTTGTGCCTGTCCGCCAACGGCAAGGCGATCTCTTTAGGATAGAACCTACACTAAATATTATCTCCTCTGGTGCCGTACTCAATTCAGGGAATGCAGGTTCCACATGCATGCTGAGCCCACACTGTATTATACCTCGTTTGGTGCCACAATGGCCTCCATTAAAGGGGTTCTGCAGTTCTGTAAAAATGATGATCTATCCTCTGGATAGATCATCAGCCTCTGATCGGCGGCGGTCCGACACCGGGACCCCCACCGATCAGCTGTTTGAGAAGGCAGCGGCGCTACAGGAGCGCCACGGCCTTCTCTGTGTTTACCGCAGGCCCAGTGACGTCCAGGGGCGTAGCAATAGGGGAAGCAGGGGAAGCAGCTGCTTTGGGGCCCAGACCCACAAGGGGCCCCCTCAGGAGGGAGACTAAAAGATTTTATTGCCAGGCCCCCCTCAACAGTATTATACAATGACATTATATACAGTGACACTATAGAAAGCGGATGGAGCGGCTGTCAGGCCTTGTCTGGGAGAGCTCAATCTTGACTAGCCACAAGAGTGAGGGTTGCATGTGAGTTGGGGGTTGCGAAGAAGTTTCTGGGGGGGCCCTGTTCAAAAATTTGCTGTGGGGCCCAGTTAGTTGTAGTTACGCCACTGGTGACGTCACAACTACTATCCCTGGCCTGGGCGGGGCTAAGCTCTGTTCACTTGAATGGAGCTTAGCCCCTGCCCAGTGATACTAGTCATGACGTCACTGGCCTGCGGTAAACACAGAGAAGGCCGTGGCGCTCCTGCAGTGCCGCTGCCTTCTCAAACAGCTGATCGGCGGGGGTCCCGGGTGTCAGACCGCCGCCGATCAGAGGCTGATGATCTATCCAGAGGATAGATCATCAGTTTTAAAGAACTACAGAATCCCTTTAAATTAAGGGAATGCAGGTTTCCACCTGCATTCCCTATAGGCCTATATTAGCCTATAGGACAGACAGATTGGTTAGCAGTGGAGTCAGCCACACCTCCAGTGCAGACTGCAAAGAAATAAATGGGAGTTAGTCAGTGCATCCCAGTGTGCAGATGCATGTCTCCATGGCTGGAAGCACAAAAGCAAAATCCAACCCAATACAATGGCACTCTGCAAACACAGATAATAAAGTAAATACAATGGTGCCATACTCACTATAGAAAATTTACTAATGCTAATGCTATGTTATAAATGCAAGATTCTTGGCAAATACGTTTTGTACAAAATGATTTGTGCCTGTCCACCAACGACAAGGCGATCTCTTTAGGACAGGAACCTTCACTAAATACTACCTCCTCTAGTGCCATACCGGCCTCGATTAAATTGAAGGAATGCAGGTTCCACGTGCATGCTTAGCCCACACTGTTTTAGGCCTCTTTCGTGTCTGTTTCTGACTAACCCCCATTTCTTTCATTATAGACTTAAGGTAGTGTACATATCTCATAGGCTGGCACGTAAAAAAAAAAAGTATATAGTGCAGTATACCTTTTGATCCGTTTTATCCTATGGATGTTTTCAAATATACATATTGAGCTTTCCCGGCACATATGTAGATGTACACTATACACGGCAAACAGTGTGAAAGCAGCATAAAACGCGTTGGCCCTTATTTATCAAGACTGGCATGTGATAGGGTCTGTGCTGCCAGAGGGGCATGTAATTTACATGCCTCCTCTAGCAACCTGTGTGCCAGCCAGCAATCTACTCCGGTTCATAGCTGCCGTTATTTACTCCAGCAGTCGTTATTTACTCCAGTTTCCGCCATAAATAATGATGAATGTGTCCTCGCCACACCCCCTTTTTGGAAACTAGTGAGAATGGTAAAAATGCAGGTCAAGTTAGGCTTGAGTGTGTCACACTGAACGGATCCATCCCCATTGACTTGCATTGGGGGTCATGACAAATCTGTCTTGGTGCGGATGCCCAGGACGGAGGGCAAACCACAGCATGTTGCGGTTTGCTCTCCATTCTGGAGACGGAATGGAATGCTTTTAGGAGCATTCCGTTGTCTTCAGTTCAGTGAATGGGGGCAAAACTGAAGCGTTTTTTTTCCGGTATTGAGCCCCTATGATGGAACTCAATACCGGAAAAAGAAAACGCTAGTGTGAAAGTAGCCTTAAAAAAAAGTTGCAGTGGCATTTAAAAAGTCACAAAGCCAAGGTTTATAACGTTTGGTTATAAAATGAGTTCAGATTTGATCCCACTTGCATAAATCTAAAGAACAAAGGGCAGTTATTGGCAAGATATCAAGTCATTGTGTGAACTGGACGTCCTGATAGTCCTATGAGATATAGTCAATCATTCACTAGACTCCTTCACCTCACGCTTCTCCTTCACACTTGTGTCATTTTTCACAGGGTGCACACCTGTCACACACATTCTAGGAAAAAATCTGTGATTGAGAAATAGTGTAATATTAAACTCAATTCCCACTACTGCCAACTAGTCAGATTTTTGTTTCCACCTTGCAGATACTATATTTTATGGAGAAAAAAAATCATTCACAAAGTTCTCCCAGTGAGCAATAATTTTCCTGTGTAAAGTCCTGGCCAAACAAGCCCAGATACGTGAGCTTCATTTTCCTGTATCAGGTCAGTATAGTATTGGAGTTAAAGAAGAACTCCCGACAAAAATTTTATTCCATGTCCTCCTAGAAATGTACAAGATATAATCTGTAGTGAATGTCATTTTCTTACCAGTGTCTGAATTTTTGACTTATATCATCCTGAAGTTTCTTATCTGTGTCATGTGACCAGCAATTAGACCCACCAACTCACACAGAGACTTATGTGTGGACAGGAAGTCTAATTCTCTATGTATTCCTATGAGACTGAAAGTGAGGCTCCCATAGGAATGAATAGAGCAGTTACTGGCTTTCTGTCCTGGGTCAGTTGGAGGTCAGGGAGTTGGTCACATGACCCAGCTACAATAAGAAGAGAGGTTTTTACTCACAGAAACAGTCACTGATAAGAAGATGACAATCACTACAGATTATATCATGCACCTTTCTAACAGGTCAGAGAATAAAAAATTTTGCGGGAGTTTTTCTTTAACTGCAGCAGTCAAAGCTTAGCACTAAATCAATCCAAGGACTTAGAATTGACTTCCAGAAAGATTGTTTTTATTTAACCCCTTTACGCGTTATCGCATACATGTATGTGATGATGTGTGAAGGCATGTATGGAGCGGGCCTCTGCAGTGGGCCCTCTCCATATGTGTGGGGTGTTTGCTGTATCATACAGCCGGCACTCCTCCACACTGACAGGAAGCGTCGATCACGCCGCCCCCATCATTTAACTCCTCAGGTGCGCAATCAACGCGGCTCCCTCTGCCTTCCGATCGGAGCCCCCGCAGTAAAATTACGGGGCTCTGATCGGTTGCCATGGAAACCTGAACGCTGTTGAAGCGATCCAGGCCTGCTATGGCTTTCCCCATGCTGCGCTATACACGAGGCACAGCTCAGAATGGAGACTGTAAAAATCCTATTCACCTAAATAGATCTCTATTAGGGTAAGTAGAAGAGGGGATCAATAGATCCCATGTACTAGGCCCCTATGGGGGCTAATAGTTTAAATAAAAAATAAATAAAAAAACATGAATTTATTAAAATTTTAACCCCTTCAACCCCAGGCCTGTTTTCACCTTCATGCCCAGGCCATTTTTTGCAAATCTGACGTGTCACTTTATGTGGTAATAACTTTGGAACGCTTTTACTTATCCAGGCCATTCTGAGATTGTTTTCTCGTCACATATTGTGCTTCACGGCAGTAGTAAATTTGTGGCAAAATATTTCATTTTTATTTATAAAAAAATACTAAATTTACTAAAAATTTGGAAAAATTAGCAAATTTCCAAATTTCAATTTCTCAATTTTCAAAATAAATAGTAATACCTCCAAAAATAGTTATTATTTTAATTTTCCATATGTCTACTTTATGTTGGCATCATTTTATAAATGTAATTTTACTTTTTTAGGACGTTAGAGGGCTTAGAAGTTTAGAAGCCATTTTTCAGATTTTCACCAAATTTTCCAAAACCATTTTTTTAAGCACCAATTCAGATATAAAGTGATTTTTGAGGGGCTTACATAATGAAACCCACCCATAAATGACCCCATTTTAGAAACTACACCCCTCAAATTATAAAAAACTGCCGTTACAAACTTTGTTTACCCTTCAGGTGTTCCACAAGAATTAAAGGAAAATGGAGGTGAAATTTCAAAATTTAACTTTTTTGGTAGATTATTCATGTTAATAATTTTTTTCTTGCAACACAGCAAGGGTTAACAGCAAACTAAACCTCAATATACATTGCTCTGATTCTGCAGTTTACAGAAATACCCCATATGTGGTGGTAAACGTCTCTATGGGTTTGTGGCAGTGGTCAGAAGGAAAGGAGCGCCATACGGATTTTGGAGGCAGATTTTGCTAGAATGGTTTTTAGGCCCCATTTTGTAATTGAGAGACCCTGACGTACCTTTGCAGTGGAAATCCTCATAAAATGACCCCATTTTGGAAACTACACCCTTCAAAGAATATATTAAGGGGGGTACTGGCCACTTTGACCCCTTTTACGGAATTTATGGAATTTGGAAACACTTGGCTGTGAAAATAAAAAGTTTCATTTCTTCCAATAAAATGTTGCTTTAGCCCCAATTTTTTTTATTTTCATAAGGGGTAACAGGAGAAAATCACCCCATAATTTGTTACCCATTTTCTCCTGAATGCGGCAACACTCCATATGTTGTGGTAAACTGCTGTGCGGGTACATGGCAGGACTCAGAACGGAAGGAGTGCCATATGGATTTTGCAGAACAGATTTTGATGGATTGGTTTGCGGGAGCCATTGATTTTTAGTTTATTGAGTTATTGTCTTATGTGGGGGCTCATTTTTTGCAGGATGAGGTGACGTTTTTATTGGTACCATTTTGGGGTACATAACACTTTTTATTGCTTGGTATTACACTTTTTTTGAGTCAAGGTGAAAAAAAATAGCTGTTTTGGCACAGTTTTTGAAAAAAAATTTTTTACAGCATTCACCTGAGGGGGCAAATCATGTGATATTTTTATAGATTAGGTTGTTACGAACGCGGAGATACCCAATATGGCTACCATTTTTATTATTGTTAAGTTTTACACATTAGATGCATTTTAGAACAGAATTAAATCTTGTTTATGTGCTGCCATTTTCAGAGAGCCATATTTTTTTAATTTTTTGGGCGATTCTCTTAGGTAGGGTATCAATTTTTGCGGGACAAGATGACGGTTTGATTGGTACCATTTTGGGTTAAATACGCCTTTTTGATCGCCTGCTATTACACTTTTTGTGAGGCAAGAGGGGAAAAAATGGTTGTTTTGGCATAGTTTTTTTTTTTTTTTTTTTCAGCATTCACCTGGGGGGCCATCTCATGTAATATTTTTATAGAGCAGGTTGTTACGGACGTGGTGATACCCAATATGTCTTTTTTATTTTAGGAAACTTTTACACAATAGATTTATTTTTGAACAGAATAAAATCTTTTTTTTTTGTGTTGCCATATCCTGAGAGCCATATTTTTTTAATTCTGTGGGCGATTGTCTCAGGTAGGGTATCATTTTTGCGGGACGAGATGATGATTTTTTTAGTACCATTTTGGGGTAAATATGCCTTTTTGATCGTGTAGTATTACACTTTTTGTGGGGGAAGGTGACCAAAAAATGGCTGTTTTGGCACTGTTTTTATTTTTAATTTTTTACTGTGTTCACCTGGCGGGATGGATCATGTGATATTTTTATAGAGCCGGTCGATACAGACGCGACGATACCTAATATGCCTACTTTTTTTTTAACAATTTTTTTTACTTTTTTTGGGGGAAAATGGCATTATTTTTTTTACTTGAAACTTTTATTATTATTTTTTTTTAACTTTATTTTTTAACACACATTTTTTTCACCTTTTTACACTTTTTTTTTTAACTTTTGGGGGTTCCGATCCCCTTCACAATGCATTACAATACTTTGTATTGTAATTAGAGATGAGCGAACATGCTTGAAACGAGCACTGTACCGCTCGGCTCCCCTGCGCTCGCATGGGCGCAGGCAGCCGCCTCCGTCCTCCTGAGGAGGACGGAAGCGGCTGCCTGCGCCCATGCGAGCACAGGGGAGCCGAGCGGTACAGTGCTCGTTTCGAGCACGTTCGCTCATCTCTAATTGTAATGCATTGGCTGTAAGTGTATTACTCACAGTAATACACTTACAGCCTGCTTCCTGTGCGATCCAGGGGGCTGGATCGCACAGGCTCGCAGGGATGGCAGCCCGATGCCTAAGGAAGGCATCGGGCTGCCATCCAAGCCATCGGGTCCCCGTCACAGCAGCACGGGGACCCGATGGCCCCCGCTCGGCATCCTGAACATGCGACACACCTCATGTGCCGCGGTCAGCGCTGACCGCGGCACATGAAGGGTTAATGCGCCGGCATCGGTGTTTTCACCGATGCTGGCGCATTCCCCAGGGGTCCGGCACCTGGGCACAGCCGGACCCCTGCCTCTGATCGGGCGGGCGCAGCTCCTGCACCCGCCCGATCAGCGCTCAGTAATAGTACGGCACTGGGCATTAAGTCCCGTCACGCAGCGCCGTACTATTACGGCGCTGGCCGTTGAGGGGTTAAAACACCCACTTTCCCAATTTTACATATAAAAATATATAAAAAAAAAATTAGGTATTGTCGCGTCCAAAAATGTCTGAAATATTAAATATAAAAAATTAATTCCAATGTAGTGAACGCCGTAATGGAAAAAAAAAAATGAAAAACACACAATTCGCCATATTTTTGTGTCATCTTGTCCCCCCCAAAAATGTAATAACGATGATCAAAAAGTCGTACAACCACATTACAACAACAACAAAAAAAAAAAACCTATACATGTTTGATATCTCCGCATTCGTATTGAGCCGCAGAATAAGGACATCAGGTTATATTTAGCGCACAGTGAATGATGTGATGTCAAAACCCAAAAAAACCTTGACGGAATTCTGTTGTTGTTTTTTTTTTTCAATTTTACCACACAAAGATTTTTTTTTCTCATTTTCCAATACAAGACATGGTAAATTAAATGGTGCCATTAAAAAATGCATCTTGTCCCGCAAAAAATAAGCCCTCATATATCCGTGTGTGTTCCTCATTTTGCGGATCAGCACATCCCAACTTTGGTCAGAAATCCCTCTTCTTGTCCACAAAACAGACAAGAATAGGCTGTGTTCTATTTTTTTTTTTTTTTGCATTGAAATGAATGGGTCCGCATCAGATGCAGACTGAAAATACGGTTGTGCTGAGGAATGTGCCATCCCCGTCTATCTGCATAGTTTCCCGTGGGTGCTGTTCTATCCCTCTACAATGTCACCTTGCAAGCTGCACTGGGTGTGCTTCCCTTCCTTTCTGCATCCTGTGTGAGCTGCCCTTCTTGGATTCTTTCCCCCTTCTCCACACTGCCATCTGCCATGGCACAACCCCTGCCCTGTCTCTTTCACTGAGAAAATGAAGGGGGAAAACCCAGAAAGCCATCAGAAACAGGAGCAGTGCCCTGACAGATTTATTTTAAATTGTGCAGCACCGCCAGCTATGTGAAGTTGTCGCACACACTCTGCAGACAGCCAAACGCTCAGAAGTGATTAATGAAGACTATTTAGAAAGTTGTTTAATTTCGCATTTAGGAAGCAAATGAACAATAAAAAAAATCAGTGGAAAGGTGTCCGTAGCTTTTTAATAAATCTTCACTCTAAAACATATTTAACAGGTGAGAATGTTTGCTCTCTATGAAACTGACAGAATGTTTATCTGTACTAAAAAAAAAGTACTGAAAAGATGGACATTTCTTAATAGGGTGAAGGACCTCTCGGATTGTTTTCCCACCTTAAGGACAAGGGGGTAGGAACAAGGGAAGTCTTTGTACCTGACCTTGTAGTCTTACACTAGCTGCTGTGAAAAGCCTGAGTAGGTGCAAAGTCCCAAGTACCGCCTTGATGTAGTTATGCAAGTATTGTTAGATTTTATGTTTCACTAGAACTGTTAAAAGAATGGCATTTACCCCAGATTTACAACCTTGGATAAATCGTTTTATAAATCCTTAAAGGGAGTCTGTCACCGGGGAATTGACTGTTAAACCAGGCACGGTGCCCTGTAGGACTAGCTCTGCTGAATGTAATGATAGCATTCAATAGTGATCCAGTGCTTCTTTCTGCAGAAAGGGACTTCTAATCTATGTACAAATTAGCATTTAAAGGGGTTTTCTGAGATATTTTGTTTTTACTGATGACCTATGCTTTTCCTAGCCCAATGACGACACGTTCATTGATCACATGTCATAGGAGCAGCTCAGCCCCATTCAAGTGAATGGGCCTGAGCTGCAATACCAAGCACAGCCACTATTCAATGTACAGCGCTGTGCTTGGTAAGCAGAGAGAAGGGCAATGCACTCACCAGAGTGCCGCTGCGTTCTCAGAACAGCTGATCGGTGGAGGTCCCAGGTGTTGGACCCCCACAGATACTAATGACCTAAACAGAAATCATATCAAACCTTCATATCGTGACAATGACAAAATGCCACCAAAGCTTTCAAGCAATTTTGTGTCAGAATGTAATTTTTTGTTTAAATAAAAATGCATAAAATGTCATCTTTGTGGTTAAAAGTATAACCCAGTGATTACAGCACATAGGCATTAAGATTGCTCGTCTTCTTACTCCATTTTTAGGAAAAAATACTCCTATGTCACAGAGCAAGTATGCTATCTTATTGATCAGAGGTTAATAATATCAATGGAAGTCCATGTTACTCCTACCCTGGGGTCATTTGAAGCCACAGAGGGACTGGTGGAGGATTGCAGATCTTCCTCATCTCCCTCTAGGTAAACCCACCCCCACTCTCACTGTAAACAAAGGTTGTAGTGAGAGCTGCAAGTTTTTGAAGTTCCACTTCAGGCTAGATCATGGCTGTAGTCACAGTTTTGGTGTTTTAAAGTTGTTCAAGCCTGAGCTACTGTCTATAGCAACAAGGATGTAAATACACTAAAGATGAGCAAATTAGTTTGTAATGAACCAAGTTTGTTACGAACTTCTCAAAATTTTCCTCTGGCAGATGAACCCAAAGCTTTTCAAGTTTATTTTGGACAAATCGAGTAAAATGGTTTGCAGCACCGTTTTACTGCAGATGTTGGCGGGAAAAAGCACTAGCGAGGAAGAAGGATGCTCACATGACCCTATGGGAGTGTGGAGTAGAGAGGCTTACAGGCCGACAGGCAGCCTGGATGAGCCAAGGGAGGTGCCCTTGCAGAATGAGCAGAACGCCATTCTCTGCTGGGCCGTCAATGAGGGTGGTTGGGTCTATGCAGTGTCTGCCAGAAAACACAATCAAGCTTGTATTCTACAGTCAGGGATAGTGAAGGAAAAGGCTAGAAAAAAGTTGACATGTGTAGAAAAGGGAAATCTGTCAGCAGGGTACTGAGAAGTGAGGCGCTGAGGCTTTGTGTGCCTGGCAGAGTCATCTAGATGCAATTACTTCCTTGTAACACAGCTGCATTCGAACCTCAAAAGCAGCTACCTGCAAGAACATTTTTTCCCCCCATTTTAACAAAAATACTATTTTTTGTGAGGGGTGGAGGAATAATTTCAAACCTGTACAACACATGTTTTACCATCTAGAGGATAGATGGCATTTGAAATCTCAGTGAAAACACATAAAACGCTAGTCCGAAATGTGTGCCAGGGCATCTCCTGACAGTTAAAATTTATTTATCTATTTTTGGGTTTGGAAATATAGCAATATATATATATCTATATCTTACAATACAGAGTGTAGCGGTTTAAAGCTCTGAGTTAACACGTGAGCTACTAATCTGAAACCAATGTCAGGGCATCTCTAGACAGGTCTGTTTTTTTTTCTGGGTTTGTGAAAATAGCATATGCATGATAATATGAAATTCTAGGCGGAAATCCGTGTTAGGGCATCTCCAGACAGTTCAAATTTTTTTGGGGGGGAAAACAGCATATAAGTGTTTCTTACATTACAGAGGGTAGCAGTTTAAATCACTAAGTAATAATGTGAAATACTAAGCCGACGTAGGCTGCAGTTGTATCTCCGGGCTTGAAAAGGCGCAACATTATGATTGAGGAGAAAGAGGATTAGATTGTATGGGTAAGCATTCTGACCCTGTCAACACATAATTTTTGGACACTTGGTCTCCCAACAAACCATTGTTTTTTAATTTTTCCCATAACACTGTGTATGTTTAAACACCATCTGTTGCTAATAAGGGACAATTTTTGGAAGCTTTGGAATATGAAAAAGCATAAGACATATGCAGGAGCGGTGTGTTTTAAACACGCTGTATGTTAATGCCGTCAACCCATAGCTATGTATGTCATTGTTACTCAGACATGATTTACTATTCCTGTCATTGCATTTGGGGGGGGGTTGGGAGAGAAAAAGAAAAAATTCATAAAATTTTAATGAAAAGCGATAACATATTTTCCTAAACATTCTAGTCCTAGGAGACTAGAGGGTGTTATATACCAATTTCCAACTTTTTTACAAACTTGGCGAACCTGAACTGGGCCTAATCTCAACAGGTTTGCTCATCTCTAAAATACATCCTTGGCTACTGAAGTGCTTCCTTGCCAGGATGTATTAGATGTGTCCTTGGCAGGGAACGGTTTAAAGGGGTTGTCATTAGACAGACTATTAATGCATGCTTGTACTAGGGTTGGGCGATATCAAAAATATACTCACGATAACGATATTAAGAAATTTATCGTGATAACGATTTATATCGCGCTAAATACCCATTTAGAAGAAAAAAACTATTGGGACCACAAGGAGACGTTATACTGTATGGGGACACAAGGAGACATTATACTGTATGGGGACACAAGGAGACATTATACTGTATGGGGACACAAGGAGACATTATACTGTATGGGGACACAAGGAGACATTATACTGTATGGGGGGTCACAAGTAGACGTTATACTGTATGGGGGGGGCCACAAGGAGACATTATACTGTATGGGGACACAAGGAGACATTATACTGTATGGGGACACAAGGAGACATTATACTGTATGGGGACACAAGGAGACATTATACTGTATGGGGGGGGGCACAAGGAGACATTATACTGTATGGGGGCCACAAGGAGACGTTATACTGTATGGGGACACAAGGAGACATTATACTGTATGGGGACACAAGGAGACATTATACTGTATGGGGACACAAGGAGACATTATACTGTATGGGGACACAAGGAGACATTATACTGTATGGGGGACACAAGGAGACGTTATACTGTATGGGGGGCCACAAGGAGACATTATACTGTATGGGGACACAAGGAGACATTATACTGTATGGGGGGTCACAAGGAGACATTATACTGTATGGGGGGTCACAAGTAGACGTTATACTGTATGGGGGGGGCCACAAGGAGACATTATACTGTATGGGGGCCACAAGGAGACGTTATACTGTATGGGGACACAAGGAGACATTATACTGTATGGGGACACAAGGAGACATTATACTGTATGGGGACACAAGGAGACATTATACTGTATGGGGGACACAAGGAGACGTTATACTGTATGGGGGGCCACAAGGAGACATTATACTGTATGGGGACACAAGGAGACATTATACTGTATGGGGGGTCACAAGGAGACATTATACTGTATGGGGGGGTCACAAGTAGACGTTATACTGTATGGGGGGGCCACAAGGAGACATTATACTGTATGGGGGCCACAAGGAGACGTTATACTGTATGGGGACACAAGGAGACATTATACTGTATGGGGACACAAGGAGACATTATACTGTATGGGGGCCACAAGGAGACATTATACTGTATGGGGACACAAGGAGACATTATACTGTATGGGGGGTCACAAGTAGACGTTATACTGTATGGGGGGGCCACAAGGAGACATTATACTGTATGGGGACACAAGGAGACATTATACTGTATGGGGGGTCACAAGGAGACATTATACTGTATGGGGGGTCACAAGTAGACGTTATACTGTATGGGGGGGGCCACAAGGAGACATTATACTGTATGGGGGCCACAAGGAGACATTATACTGTATGGAGGCCACAAGGAGACGTTATACTGTATGGGGGCCACAAGGAGACGTTATACTGTACGGGGGAAGCCACAAGGAGACATTATACTGTATGGGGGCCACAAGGAGACAATATACTATATGGGGGCCACAAGGAGACGTTATACTGTATGGGGGCAGCCACAAGGAGACATTACACTGTATGGGGGCAGCCACAAGGAGACGTTATACTGTATGGGGGCAGCCACAAGAAGACGTTACACTGTATGGGGGCAGCCACAAGGAGATGTTATACTGTATGGGGGCGGCCACAAGGAGATGTTATACTGTATGGGGGCGGCCACAAGGAGATGTTATACTGTATGGGGGCCACAAGGAGACATTATACTGTATGCGGGCCACAAGGAGACAATATACTGTATGAGGGCCACAAGGAGACATTATACTGTATGGGGATAATGGGGGCCACAAGGAGACATTATTGGCTTGGGGCAGCGGCCAGGCAGCCACAACTTGGAGCTGTTAATCGTTATACTGTATGGCATTATGGGGCACTGTCCGCTGGGGCAGCAGCCACAAGGAGGCATTTACAGTGGGGGGCAGCAGCCACAAAGAGACATTTACAGTGGGGGGCAGCAGCCACAAGGAGACATTTACAGTGGGGGGCAGCAGCCACAAGGAGGCATTTACAGTGGGGGGCAGCAGCCACAAGGAGGCATTTACAGTGGGGGCAGCAGCCACAAGGAGGCATTTACAGTGGGGGGCAGCAGCCACAAGGAGGCATTTACAGTGGGGGCAGCAGCCAGAAGCAGGCATTTACAGTGGGGGCATCAGCCACAAGGAGGCATTTACAGTGGGGGCAGCAGCCACAAGGAGGCATTTACAGTGGGGGGCAGCAGCCACAAGGAGGCATTTACAGTGGGGGGCTGCAGCCACAAGGAGGCATTTACAGTGGGGGGCAGCAGCCACAAGGAGGCATTTACAGTGGGGGCAGCAGCCAGAAGCAGGCATTTACAGTGGGGGCAGCAGCCACAAGGAGGCATTTACAGTGGGGGGCAGCAGCCACAAGGAGGCATTTTCAGTGGGGGCCTGCAGCCACAAGGAGATAATCCATTACATTGCCCCCCCCCCCATGTCTTATGGCCGCCTGTGACGGTTTGCCACCACCATACAGTTATTCCTACATGTCAGGGACCCGGCTGGCAGCTGTAATATATAGGGTCTCTCTCCACAGGAAAAGTCATTTCTGTGGGGGTCAGACAGAGTAAGTTCACAGACTTTCCCATCACTCGCTCCAGTCAGTCCTTCGCTGCTGAGCCTCAGCGGCTTCGCCCGGGCGTCATTTGATTCCGACGTTAGACGTCAGTGGGTGGAGACTGCACCATGGGAACCAACGAGGAGGAGCCTGGACGGCCGCTGCAGGAGTCAATCAGTATGTAATGTTGTAAAGGCGGGCGGCCGTAGGCTCAGATTTTGAAGCGGTCAGCGCACATGACCGCTTTGATGACGTGACAAAATACCGTGGTATGGCGATATCGCTGTTTCCTAATACCGCGGTATACCGACAACACCGGTATATCGCGCAACCCTAGCTTGTACTACTTTTATATATGGGAAAAGTACCAGTAAATAGCAGTGACATAACAACACTGTAATTGTCTCAGTTTCTAATGAGTTATAGCCTCCAATGTCACTTCTTGGATGCCCACAGTCTTAAGAATTCCATAAGGCATGTGTAATGTGATTGGAGGACTATGACTCACATGCTCTATCTACCCAAGCTATTTATCATCTAGTCAATTACAGGTTTGTTTTTGCCAAATAATACTTGTGACTTTGGGTTTAATAATAGGCTATGGTATTTGTGCCTTTTGTTGGTATGTCTCCTAAATGGTGTTATGCTGCTGTTCTCTGCATCGAACTCAATGGAAGGTGGCGGTGTGCAGAGAAAAATCTCAAGGGCCTGTTGCACTTTGCCAAGCACTGCACCCCCATTGTTGTCAGGACTGGAGAGGGGTCCAAATGATTGGAGTCATTTTGTATGCTGAAAAAAAAAACATTTATATATAATATATTTGGTTTATGAAATATGTGTATCAAAATACCAATTTCATGAAAGGAAGAAACAGGCTTGTTGGGGACAGTTTTTTTTTTTTTATGATACAGATGAGGACAATCCACTTTTGAGAAAAAGACGCTCTGAACCATGAAATGTGCTACACAGCTGAAAACTACCACAAAACTAGCCATAAATTGTGTGTGAAAGTACTTTTAGGTTATGTTTGTGTCCATCAGATACGCTGCCGATTTACTGCCATAGAATTGTGGGTGAAAAATCATCAGCGTTTTACACTGCCAGCAAAGTGGATGAGAATTTACAAAATGTCATCCATATGCGATGGGAAAATTCCATACCAGAAATTGACCAGCGCCACAGACTTTAAACTTGTCAATTTATGCTGCCAATTTTTCCCAAGGATTTCACCCTTTTCATTGCATAAGGTGAAATCTGCAGAAAATCCATGACATATCCACGACAAGTTACCATGGTGGAAATTTGTAGAAAATCCTCCCTGTGTGGCCACACCCTTAGGGCAATTTCACAGTATTTCCCAGGATAAATACCACTCCTGTGACTCAAACTCATGGCATTATAATGATTTATAATACTGTGGGTTCCTGCCTGACCTCAGATCTACTGAACTGTACTCAAATAATGACATAAGTACAATTCAGTATAACTGTCGTAAGGCTAGAATTCACAGCATTATAAGGCTTCATTCACACGACCGTATTTTGTTTCCCTGTCCATTCCGTTTTTTTTGCGGACCGTATGCGGAGCCATTAATTTCAATGGGTCCCAAAAAAAAAGAAGGTACTCCGTGTGCATTCCGTTTCCATATGTCCATATTTCCGTTCCACAAAAAAGATAGAACAGGACCTATTCTTGTCTGTTTTGCTGACAAGGATAGGCATTGTTACAGTGGATCGACAAAAAAACGGAAACACGGATGCCATATGGAGCGTCATCCGTTTTTTTTTTGCGGATCCCCAAAAACACATACGGACGTGTGAATGAAGCTTAAAGGGAACCTGTCATCTCCGAAACACCCCCTGAACTAGAGTAAGCGGTGTATAGTGTAAGTGATGCTGAATCCGAATATGTAAGTTTTATCTTCATGCTCACTTCCATTCTGACGCTGTGCTCCCACAAACCAGCTGTAAAATGCACTCAGTGGACTCTTCTTTGAGTCCTCTCCATTATGTGAGTGAGCACCGGAGTCCTCTCAGTGTATTTTACTGCTGGTTTGTGGGAGCACAGCGTCAGAATGGAAGGGAGTATGAAGATAAAACTTACATAATCGGATTCAGCATCACTTACACTATACAACGCTTACTCTAGTTCAGGGGGTGTTTCGGAGATGACAGGTTCCCTTTAAGTCAGTGTAATGCCATGACTTTGTGTCACAGGAGCTGTGTTCAGCCCGGGAAATACTGCTCCTCACACAGAGCTTGTTTCCTGGACTGAATACACTCATGTGAAATAGAATACGACCACACGTACTACTACAATCCGCAGAAAATAATGTAGAAGCAACTTGAATAATATTTTTAACAATCTCATTCACACGCTGCAGAAAATTTTCATTGCAAAAGCTGCACATAACTTGACATGTGTAATTCATGTGCAATGCAGAGGGTGAAATCTTCGGTAAACCTGCAGCATTTGATGTGGATTTGGCTGCAGATTTGCTGTTTCGCAGTCTGCATAGCAAAGGGGCTGTCCACTCTTTTATTATTAATAGGCCATCAGTATCTGATCAGCTGGGATCCGACACCCAGTACCTCCACCGATTGTAACTTCGGGCCCAGAGATGATGGAGTTACAAGCTCTGTCCATTGCACAATGGATGGAGCAGTGTAGTTCTGGCACCAACTTCTGGTGCAAAAGCTACCCTGAAATAGGTGATCGGCAGGGGTGGAGGTTTATCGAACCCCCACCAATCAGATATTGATGTTATATCCTGAGGATAGGCCATTAGTAGTAAAGAAGTGGACAACCCCTTTTAACTTCCACACACAGTTCAAGTCATGTGTGGATTCCTTAGTGGTAATTTTCAGTATGGAAGAGATTTTTTAAAAATCCCATACACTTTTCAGATAGTTTATGCACTGAGGATTTTACGCATGCAGTTCTACTGCAGAGAATCCACAGTGTATGCGCCACATGGGGCTGTACCCTATGGGCAGGTTCACATTTTTGTTTTTAACAAGGATTTTTCTCCTTTGCTGTGGTTTATTTATTTTACGCACTTATATATCGCTACTATATTCCGCAGCACGTTACAGACCTTAGCGTCACACTGTCCACAATGGAGCTCACAATCTAGATTCCCTATCAGTATGTCTTAGGAGTGTGGGAGGAAACCAGAGTACCTGGAGGAAACAAGCGAACACGGGGAGAACATACAGACTCCATGCAGATGTTGTCCTTGGTGGGATTCGAACCCAGGACTGGTGCAAGGCACCAGTACTAACCATTGAGCCACCATGCTGCCCACAGGTTGAATCTGTGGGCGGACCTGCAGAAGTGCAAATTGCAAAACCACAGGAGTCCAAGGTTTAGGCCTCTTTCACACGACAGTATTTTTTGCAGGCTCCGATGTGAAAAATGCAGACCCATTCATTTCTATGGGTCCGCAAAAAATACTGAGAACATACTGTGTGCTGTCCGCATCCGTTTGCCGTTCCGTAGCCCCGCAAAAAAAATAGAACATGTCCTATTCTTGTCCGCAAAACGGACAAGGATAGGCATTGTTACAATGGATCCGCAAAAAAAACAGATGCCATACGGACGACATCCGTTTTTTTTGCAGATCCGCAATTTGCGGACCGCAAACCACAACGTTCGGCCTCATGCACACGAACGTGTGCTTGCCGTGTCCGTGCTGCGGACCGCAAACTGCGGTCCGCAATGCACGGGCACTGACCATGTGGATCGCGGACCCATTCACTTGAATGGGGTCTGAGATCCACATCCAAGGGTCCGCACCTCAAAAAAGTAGTGCTTGCGCTACTTTTTTGCGGTGCGGAGGCACGGCCAGAAACACCACGGAAGCACACCGTAGTGCTTCCGTGGTGTTCCGATCCGTGCCTCCGCTCCGCATCTCCTGGATCGCGGACCCATTGAAGTGAATGGGTCTGCGATCTGTGATGCGGCCTGCACACGGCCGGTGCCCGTTTATTGTGGACCCGCCGTATGCAGCCCGCAGCACGGGCATGGCCGGCACACGTTCGTGTGCATGAGGCCTTCGTGTGAAAGAGGCCTTAGCCTCAGATTCTGCCACAGATTGCAAGGCAAATACGTGTTAGATTTCTCTGAAGGGTATTTTGGCCATGTGAACATAGCCTACAAATCTCAGCCTCACGATGGAAGGGGGTCGGGTGAAGATTGTGATTGTCCCAGCCTAACCTGAATTTTCAGGCTTTGGGTGCTCTAGTCTTGAAGATTATCTCTTCATTTTCATTTACAAAAGCCAGCAGAGTTCAGGGACCTGTGTAAAACTGAATGTAAAAGACCAAGGACGAGGTCACACAGCTCCTTATTATGTATTCTTTTTATATCCAGCCTTGTTTTACTGGTGAGATTTTATGCTTTTTCAGTACATTTCCATATCTTGTGTTACTTTATTGATGCTAGCTGTTCAGAAATTTCAGTTCTGACCGGACTGGCAATGATCTTAATGCCCTCTCCGTGACCGGGGCAGGCAATCCCTTCTCGCAGGACTAATGGATCTCGAGGTTCAGTTATCCCAGTCATTAAATCTCTAAGCTGCGTTGTGCCTCCAGCCAACTTTCTCCGGCCGTACACTGGTTATGTCCAGCACGTCATACACGTTAACACTTTAGACCACCTTGATCCATTCACTTTCCTGACCTTCTGTGGAGCCCAGCAGTGACTTCACCAGCTCTGCTCCGCAAGTACTGCTGTCGTACGCTCCCAGTAAGACAGTATTTTATATTTCAGATGGGTCAGAGCGGGCAGACACAGTAAAAGTCTGTCATTTAACAATCCGCTTCAGAATTGAATTATACCATTCAATTTGCATGTTTCTTTAACATAGATCTACTTATTTTCTCCATAATCCTATTCATGTGACATGGTAATCCCACATAATTACTAATAATGCATTGCAGCGCCTGAGAACACGTTTGAACTTCTCTGCATTTCTTCTCTGTTCCTGTGGTATATAATTGTTTTGCAGAAGGCTTGTGTTCTCATACAGACCCGCTAGAATACTGTGAAAAACTGATAAATTATGAATTACGCTTGGTTGCTTTCCGAGACTTATTAGTAAAATGTCACTTGGTATAAATTATATTTTTCTCTACAATTCCAGGATCTCCTGAGATGGAGAGGTAGGGGGAAAGTGATCACATTTAAGTCTACTGAAGTAACATGCAGAGACTTTGGAGTCGGAACTTCACATTGCTCCCCCACCCTTTAAATGGCACTTTCATGTTCAGGGATTAAAAAAATACCTGCCGCCTCTCCTGACATGTCTGTTTTGGTAATGACTCGTATTCCCCATATAAAAACAATTCTGAAGCATCTATGCATTTGACTCTATGTTGTGCCGTTCCGCTATTATTCTTAGTAGCTGTTTTTGGATGAATTGCCAACAGTTTGGAATAAAGATCCAACTGGGTGTGTGTCCCTGCACAATCTGTCACTTGTAGCACTGATTAGATAGTGCCAGACTGTGCAGGGACATCCCCCTCAACTGGACTGTTGGCAGTTCATGCATAAAACTGCTTTTAGGAATAACAGAGCATGCAGCTCTGAAGGCACCCTTGACACTTACAGTGCCCAAAACTGGGAAGTAATCATATCACCTGCCTCTTCATCTGGAAACTCATTACTATAAACTTTTGTTATCTTGTGCCTTGAGCAGTGCGAATCCAGATTTGCCTGTGTGGACGACGCTATGATTTCTATCTGAGCACAATAGGTGTGCCCTGTTAGGTGACGGTTTCCAAGTAGGCCAGGTCATGAAGGCACATGTATGTAAATATATTAAACATGAAAATAACTCCAGTGCCCTGGGACACATAGTAATCAAAGCAAAATGCACCCTGCTTTATAACATACTCAATCTCCAGTAGAGGGCAGGATTGATGCAGTGAGGAGAGGCTTGGGGGGGGGGGCTTGATTATGCAGGGTATGTTGGGCACAAATTGGGGAGCAGCCCAATTTATTTAGGTCCAAGTAACAGATTTTCCCCCTTTATCAGGCATGACAGAGCAGCCAATCTAGTCCAGTTAACGAAGCACCCCCACATCCTCTGACCTGTTAGAAAGGTACATGATGTAAATTGTAGTGAAGGTAATATTCTTACCAGTGACTGTATTTGTGAGTTATAACCTTCTCATCCTTAGCTGTGTCATGTGACCAACACTCTGATCTCCAACTGACACAGGACAGGAAGTTAGTTACTTCTCTATTCATTCCTATGAGACTGACATTGAGGCTTCCTTATGAATACATAGAGAAACTGGCTTCCTGTCCACACATAAGCTGCTGTGTTATTTGGAAAGTCAGAGTTTTGGTCACATCACACAGCTGAGGATCAGAAGGGAGGTTATAAACTCACAGATACAGTCACTGTTAAGAAAATTACCTTCACTACAGTTTACCGTTTACATGTACCTTTCTAATAGGTCAGAGAATACACATTTTTGTGGGACTACCGTACTTATTTAAAGGGAGTCTGTCACCTCCCAGGCCCCTATAAAGCACTAAAATAGCCCCATAGCACATGCTCTAATAAATGCAACGTTACCTTTTGCGGCTTCTTTTGACCTTCAGAAACGCCAAAAACGCACTTTTAATGGTATGCAAATGAGGTATCGGAAGAGCCCGGAGGCGGGGTTCACCGGGCTCGAGCCCGGGCTCCTGTCCTTATTTGAATTAATTCCCCGCCCCAGCTACTTGCCGCACCCGCCCTCCACGTATCTCGGGTCCTCCCTTCCTTCCATACAAATCCCGCGCCTGCGCAGCCTTCTGCCGGGACGGCGCATGCGCACTGTGATGCCCACTTTGGGCACGGCATCGCCGTACCTAGTGCGCATGCGCCGTCCCGGCAGAAGGCTGCGCAGGCGCGGGATTTGTATGGAAGGAAGGGAGGACCCGAGATACGTGGAGGGCGGGTGCGGCAAGTAGCTGGGGGGGGGAATTCATTCAAATAAGGACAGGAGCCCGGGCTCGAGCCCGGTGAACCCCGCCTCCGGGCTCTTCCGATACCTCATTTGCATACCATTAAAAGTGCGTTTTTGGCGTTTCTGAAGGTCAAAAGAAGCCGCAAAAGGTAACGTTGCATTTATTAGAGCATGTGCTATGGGGCTATTTTAGTGCTTTATAGGGGCCTGGGAGGTGACAGACTCCCTTTAAATAGTGCGGGCTAATACTAGAAGTGAAATGCTGCTCACCAAGGATGGCATGTGATCCACTTACCGGAAGTGGGGACCGGATTGGAAGTCATTCAGCTCTCTGTGCATTCCACACCATTGACTTCAGTGGGAGTAGCGCTTTGTCCACTACAAAGGTGACAAAGCTATCTGCTTCCAATGCCGAAGCTTATGCCCAAAACAGCTAATCAGCGGGGGTTCGGGGTATTGGACCCTCGCTGATCAGCAAATAATGGCCTGTCCTGAGGATAAGACATCATTAACCCCGTTAATCAGTGCAGAATATTTGACCCTAAAATTACATGATGATAAATGATGGGTATTCACTAAGGGGCCCTCTTCATAACTTCAGCTGATCCACCACCAGATATAGGGGTCTAAAATGTCGGTCTTAATGACCCCTTAAGTTCACATATATTTGAATGTATAAAGCGTAGTAGTACCATCTGATAACATTTAATCTATACAATAACCGATAATCCCTCTTGTTGTACCCTATTTAAAATTGATCAAATAATTTCAGTTCCTCACTCACGTCCTTGATTCTGGCAAATAATTCTTGACAAAATTTATCTGGAGGCATAAAGAGTAGGAAGATCCAGTGTTGTGCTCTCCCTGCATCACATGTGAGGTCATGCGTGACGCAGGGGGAGCAGGTCACCACTGCGGCCTGTGATTGGCTTCAGTGGTCACGCGTGTCCCCTGTCGACAGTGCACGTGGGAGTGGAACTGCCGAGCCGGGATCCTGACAGACCAGATCCATCAGGGGGGAGCATCACCCCCACCCTAGGTCAGGCAGGTCTGGGCCAGACTTGGATAACCCCTTTATAGACTAGGCAATTTAGGTGCACGAAGTGTGGGCCTGGCTCCTCCGCTGTGCCTCCATAGACACTCCCCCTCAGCTTGATTGTTAGTGCCAGGCATTCATACACAGTGGTGCTTGTGTTCCTGGCACCACTTCAAAGAAGACTACTGCACATGTGCCATAGTCTCCGTTGCAGCGGGGCCAGGAATATAGGAAGGGGTTGTTCATTTGGTAATTTTGGTAATTTAATGGCTTAAAAAAAAATAAAAGGCGTCATACTCGCCTCACCCTGTCCGCTCCTGTTACAGTGCTTCTTGGCTCCGCTGCCAGTCTCTACTTCCTGAAAGTATTCATGTGGATTATGTTTGGTTTTAGACTTTTTTTTTATTCCTCTATGTGAACCTAAAGAGTCTGTAAAACTGTCTCATTCATGTAGAGTTACAATTGAGAACCATGCTATGAGCCAGCTCATCAAGGAACAAGTGAATTAGGAGGGCATTGTAACCTGGTGTTGACGTGGCTGCTTATGCCCATAGTTGTTTTTGTTTGGCAGGGCACGTCATGCCATCCTCTGGCTTCTTACTTGATGTTAAGACTTTTTCACATCCTTTCTAAACCCGCTCAGTCTTGTTTAGCTACATATTACTGCCAAGATAGTGTTTGGATTTTGCCTTAGCTGTTTGTTTTTCATTTCATGCAAGACTGCGGTGAGAGGGTTAATCAGATTTCGGCACGGAGATGGCAGAACGTAGAAGGAACAAGAAGGAAGTTTATCCAGGAGATACAAAATGGTTTACTTAATTAATCTTTTCACTGTAGTGTGATTTGATGGATAGAAATACTTTTGAAAGCATTTAGGGCACTTTTAGACTATGTTATGTTGTACCTTCAACAGATACTGCCCATGGACTCCTATGTTAAAAAAAAAAATATACCACAGACACACAGGAATAATGATGTATACTGCCCCTCTGGATTTATGTCTGGTGGATATGAATGTGTGCCGGTGTGAAAGTAACCTTAAGTGTCTCCCTGCCCGAGCGCCGATCAGCGATATCGGCGCTCGGGCAAGGAGCCTTTACACGGCCCGATGAATCGAGCGCCGGGCCGCACGAGTGATCGCTGTATCAGTCGTGCGGCCGGGAAGCTCCATACTGTCAGGCGCACATCGCCTGTTTACACAGGCCGATGTGCGCCCGACAGATTGGATCTTTTGTAGAAACCAAAAGATCCAATCAGCCGACGAACGAGCGTTTTGCTCGTTCGTCGGCTGATTAGGGCCGATTATCGGCACTAGCGTTCCTAGGAATGATTTTTCGGCCGATAATCGGCCCGTGTAAAAGGACCTTTATACATGATGGTCATTCTCTGGGACCCTTGCTTATCAGAAGAACCTTGTGTCCAATTACCCTATTTGCCAATTCTGGGCTTTACATGCTCCATTGAGATCAATGGAGAGGTGGCTATGCACAGTCTTGGGGAGTTACACAAAGAGTTATGCTTGCTTTTAATCCTTTTGATAAATTCCAAAGACAAGAAAATGACCTATTTTTTAGAACAAGCTTTTATGTAAAATCTATTTTAAAATTGTTGGTGTTTTTTTTTTTTTTTTTTTTTTTACTTTTTCCATGTCACTATAATGATAAAAAATTATATAATCCTGCAATTTTCACTCAGGTCACTAAATCTAATAATAGGTTGTGATTTCTGTACAGGTAACGTTTCAGTAGCTATCTTGTTATCATCACAGGCAGAATTACAATGACATGGAAATAGGTGATATCACAGCTTATCAGCTCCTTCTTGACCTCTGCACAGCCACAGAGCAAGCCTAGAAAAACCTCCCATATCAGTCAGTGAATCAGCTTCTCTCCATTGTGACAGGACATTTTAACATGTTTTAGGCCTAGTGGCAAGTGTGAAAACTACAGAATTTATGCATTTAAAAAATATATATATATAGTCACATGGGAGAAAATGTAAAAAGCACAAAAAAATCTAAAAAATATTATTTCATATGATTTAAAGGTCATTTTTCTAATGACACATTCCCTTTAAGTATATGTGAGTCTTGCTGCTGCCCTGCTAAGTGTACAGCATTTATTATTTTTCTTCGAACCCCATTACTGAGTTTTAGGCCCCCGTCAATACTATCCTAGAGTACCTGAAGCCACCACTGTTTTGCCAGGGAGGTGGCTACCTGGAGTTGTCACTCACTCAGGAGTGATTTTCTTAACTCTGATGCAGGTCCTTTTTAAGTTGACCATGCCATGCCTTTTTGGCCAAGTATTGTTTAAAAAACTAGTGCGATCAATTGTGATGGCCGATGGCACAAGTTGGTCTGCCAAAGGTGTAATCTGCCTGGTTGGAAAATATTGTCTAAAATACATGATCGGCCAAGTGCATGCGATCGTTTGCCATTTTGCTCAAGAACCAGGGAGTTTGTTTCTCCAAAAACAGATTTCCTGGTTGGCCAGTTTAATGTGGTATGTTCTTGGTGGGACCGTTTATACAAATGATCCCTTCATGACTGACCAGCCACAATGTGACTGATCATTGTATGGTCAGCTTTGGCCATATGCAAACACCACATGCAGCGCCGCACTTATCAAGTATTTATGGTATATCCTGTGGTTATGCCATAAATGCTTTAGGATGGGAATACACTTTTAAATTCATGGACTCAAAAACACTATTAACACTCTTCCATTGTGGCATATATATGAAAATGTCTAAAAGAGAAACTGTCAAAAGAAATGAACTGCCCTGTGATTGGATGCTATGGACATCAAAGACAGTTTCTCTTTTAGACAGTTTAATCCCCCCATTTCTCCCCACTGACCATCCTGAACAGTGTTCTTTCAGACAAGTAAGGACAATAGTGTTTTGAACAATTACTGTTTGGAGGCTGTGTGGCTACAGCAGGGGGCGGTCACTTCTGAGGACTATTTCTTAGGCTGTCATTGGGCTACAGCTACAGTTGACAATCTAAGCTTTAAGAAAAGACCAAGATTGCAGCAGTAGCCACCATATATCACCAGCTACAGCCATTAGCAATTGATCCCAGTGAGAGCTGCATATACCAGCAGGTTTCACTCCTGACCTGATGTCTAAAGGCTGTATCTCTAGCTCAGTCTTGTTTAAAAGCTTAGATTGTCAGCTTTCAAACAAGACCAGGATCACATCTCTACCTGATAAACAGCCTGAGATATTAAGGGTTAAAACAGCCTCCCACTTCAGCCAGCTGCAATCTCAGCCAGCCTGGAGGAGGAGAGGGGGGCGAGTGGGGATGTGCCCCAGGAAGCAGATCCTTTTCTCTCCCTGTCTTAATGTACATGGTACCAGGGAGAGAATAACATGGACTGTGCATTTTATCAATTCCTCTTACCCCATCACCCAGAGAGTATACATGCTTTATAGTTGTCAGTTATGGGTGTCTTTTTTTTTTTTCAGAATAGAAGTAAGAAGATGAGTGCTTGTTCATCTAATCACCCCTCTGTGCCTAATTACGCCATTTATTAACACCATGACCACAAAGTTTAACTGCTAAATAAGTTGCACCAAACATTTATAACCCACACACAAACATCTATGAATTTCCTTTTTGGCACTGTCCTTACCTCATCTTTAGCGTAAAACATGTGGAGTGATTCTCTTTACAAGCGCAGCAATAGTGATCACAATTATCAATAGAGAAGGTCATCTAGTATACACTTATTGACAAAAAAAAAAACAACAAAAAAAACCCCAATATACCCAGATAGAAATGTCGGATTGCTGCAAAACTCGATATGCAGTTATGTCTCAGGCAGATATGTAAATAATTACAGATGTAATGTGATTAGTCACTGGGTCTTTCAACAAGAGGGCATAAAAGTGCTTCCCTCGCTGTCCTATAAAACTTTTGGATAGTGCACCTCTTTGTGAGAGAACATTGACATGCCTCTATGACGCACTCGAAGACATTCTGCCCAGTTGACAGAGAGAGGTGAATCACTGGACTGAGAATAGCAGGATGGTTGTTTCAGTGAATTGCCTGACATCTAGGTCGTTCTGACCTAGCTGTCAGGAGGTGTTCGGAGCAGTGGTTACATGAGGGCACACATGACGAACAGGCATCATACTGCCCAGACGGACCACTAGCAGAGAGGATCGTTTGATCTGCTGAAAAACACGAGCAGCTTCCATAGCTTTGTTGTCCCCCATTGGGACACAGGAGGCACCTTTATTAAACACCCTTGTCTCTGCCTGGACCATTTCCAGGTCCTTAGTAGAAGGTAATTTGCTGTCACGGCGCCCATTACGTGTCCAGTTATTGACAGCCAGTCACCGTCATCTTTGTTTGCAGTGGTGTTGTGAATGAGAAAGCTGGGCTGCTATGAACTGGAAGCATGTCATCTTTTAGTGAAGAATCCAGGTTCTGTCTGGGACTCCACGATGGCCAGATTAAAGTATGGAGGCCTGTTCGCGAGCGCTTCAATACTGCCTTTGCTGTGGAGCGACTCACTGCCCCAACTGCTTTTGTGATGATCTGGGGAGCCATTGCATATGATAGTCACCCCTAGTTGTGATAAGAGGGACACTAACATCTCAGTGATATGTGTAGGACATCCTGCAGCCACATGAGTTGCCTCTCATGGCAGGGCTTATAACTAGCATTTTTCACCTGGATATGTCTCTGCCAGATTGCAACACTTCTTTGAGCTGCCAGTCACCAGATTTATTGCCAGTTCAGCATCTATGGGACCTATTGGGATGCCAGCTTTGTCAGGAGAATGTGCAGGATCTACAGGCCTAGCTGCAATACCTGTGGACAACTGTGCTGCATGACACCATATGGAGCCTGTACACCTTCCTTCATGCCCAACCGTATCTCATCTTGTATCCAGGCTAGAGACAGCCCAACAGGGTATTAGAACCTCCATTCAATTGTATAGTGTTCCCCAATAAACTTATCCTTTCGTCTTAAGGGCCAATTCACACAACCGTGTGAATGGGTCCGCATATATATATATAGATGCGGCCTCATTCACTTCTATGAAAGCAGGCAGCCACTCCTGACCTGATGTCTAAAGGCTGTATCTCTAGCTCAGTCTTGGTCTTGTTTAAAAGCTTAGATTGTCAGCTTTCAAACAAGACCAGGATCACATCTCTACCTGATAAACAGCCTGAGATATCAAGGGTTAAAACAGCCTCCCACTTCAGCCAGCTGCAATCTCAGCCAGCCTGGAGGAGGAGAGGGGGGCGAGTGGGGATGTGCCCCAGGAAGCAGGAAGAGAAAAAAGACACAGATCCTTCTTTCTCCTGTCTTAATGTACATGGTACCAGGGAGAGAATAACATGGACTGTGCCTTTTATCAATCCCTCTTACCCCATCACCCAGAGATACATGCTTTCTAGTTGTCAGTTATAGGTGTCTTTTTTTTTTTTTTTTTTTCAGAATAGAAGTAAGAAGATGAGTGCTTGTTTATCTAATCACCCCTCTGTGCCTAATTACGCCATTTATTAACACCATGACCACAAAGTTTAACTGCTAAATAAGTTGCACCAAACATTTATAACCCACACACAAACATCTATGAATTTCCTATTTGGCACTGTCCTTACCTCATCTTTAGCGTAAAACATGTGGAGTGATTCCCTTTACAAGCGCAGCAATAGCGATCACAATTATCAATAGAGAAGGTCATCTAATATACACTTATTGACAAAAACATTAAAAAAAAACTCAATATACCCAGATAGAAATGTCGGATTGCTGCAAAACTCAATATGCAGTTATGTCTCAGGCAGATATGTAAATAATTACAGATGTAATCTGATTAGACACTGGGGCCTTGATTTATCATACCATCACTCCAGAATTCTGGCATCAAAAAGTCGCAAAATAGGGCTTTTGCGACTTTTTTGCGCAAAATTTTGCGACTTTTTGTATGTGTACACCACTCACTCCAGTTTTGTAATATGGGCGGAAAAGTGGGTGTGGTTAGCTATGTTAATGAGTTTCACTCCAGAGTTATCATTGCGACTTTTTTTTAAAAAAGTCGCAAAATAGTCGCAATCTCACTCCAGGAGGAGGGTGGAGTAGGAAAAGTGGAGTAGCTTCTCTAGACAGAAGTGTTAGGTTTAAAGGGAACCTGTCATCTCCAAAACACCCCCTGAACTAGAGTAAGCGGTGTATAGTGTAAGTGATGCTGAATCAGAATATGTAAGTTTTATCTTCATACTCACTTCCATTCGGACGCTGTGCTCCCACAAACCTGCAGTAAAATGCACTCACTGGACTCTTCTTTGAGTCCTCTCCATTATGTGAATGAGCACTGGAGTCCAGTGAGTGCATTTTACTGCAGGTTTGTGGGAGCACAGCGTCAGAATGGAAGTGAGTATGAAGATAAAACTTACATATTTGGATTCAGCATCAATTATACTATACAGCTCTTACTCTAGTTCAGGGGGTGTTTTGGAGATGACAGGTTCCCTTTAAGGACAAGCCACATTTATCAAACAACCTGTGACGTTTGATAAATGTGGCACAAAGTACTCCAACATAGATGCAAGCAAAACTGACTTCAAATATTCTCCTAATGATAAATTCCCCCCTGGGTCTTTCAACAAGAGGGCATAAAAGTGCTTCCCGCGCTATCCTATAAAACTTTTGGGTAGTGCATCTCTTTGCACTGCTAGACATGCCTCTATGACCTTCTCGAAGACATTTTGCCCAGTTGACAGAGGTGAATCACCGCGGACAAGTATAGGCATTTTCAATGGGGCGCCCGGCCGTGTGTTCCGAACGTTATGGAACTCACGCCGGGCGGCACCCGTAGTATTGCGGGTCCGCATTTTTGCGTACCCGCAATACTACGGTCGTGTGAATGGGCCCTAATACTGTAATCACATACAGACATTCTTATATATAAAGTTTCATTGATTCCAACAACTCCTTCTTTTGTCATTATTTTTTGTCAGAGTGTATGTCTGACTGATGGAAACGGTTTCCGTCAGTCAGAAAGATATTTTTCTCTTTTTTTTTCAGTTAGTTTTACAAAATAAACCAGTGTGACAAACCAGGGCAAACCAGACTCCTGCACAGGGCTGCATGGATCAGGGGTAGCCCAGAAATAGTTGTACAGAATTTTTTATGTCCTACAAAATTAAAGGTCTCATATACAGTACAGACCAAAAGTTTGGACACACCTTCTCATTCAAAGAGTTTTCTGTATTTTCATGACTATGAAAATTGTAGATTCACACTGAAGGCATCAAAACTATGAATTAACACATGTGGAATTATATACTTAACAAAAAAGTGTGAAACAACTGAAAATATGTCTTATATTCTAGGTTCTTCAAAGTAGACACCTTTTGCTTTGATTACTGCTTTGCACACTCTTGGCATTCTCTTGATGAGCTTCAAGAGGTAGTCACCTGAAATGGTTTTCACTTCACAGGTGTGCCCTGTCAGGTTTAATAAGTGGGATTTCTTGCCTTATAAACGGGGTTGGGACCATGAGTTGTGTTGGGCAGAAGTCAGGTGGATACACAGCTGATAGTCCTACTGAATAGACTGTTAGAATTTGTATTATGGCGAGAAAAAAGCAGCTAAGTAAAGAAAAACGAGTGGCCATCATTACTTTAAGAAATGAAGGTCAGTCAGTCCGAAAAATTGGGAAAACTTTGAAAGTGTCCCCAAGTGCAGTCGCAAAAACCATCAAGCGCTACAAAGAAACTGGCACACACGAGGACCGCCCCAGGAAAGGAAGACCAAGAGTCACCTCTGCTGCAGAGGATAAGTTCATCTGAGTCACCTGCCTCAGAAATAGCAGGTTAACAACAGCTCAGATTAGAGACCAGGTCAATGCCACACAGAGTTCTAGCAGCAGACACATCTCTACAACAACTGTTAAGAGGAGACTGTGTGCAACAAGCAGAAGAGACTTGTTTGGGCTAAAGAACACAAGGAATGGACATTAGACTAGTGGAAATCTGTGCTTTGGTCTGATGAGTCCAAATTTCAGATCTTTGGTTCCAACCACCGTGTCTTTGTGCGACGCAGAAAAGGTGAACGGATGGACTCTACATGCCTGGTTCCCACCTGAAGCATGGAGGAGGAGGTGTGATGGTGTGGGGATGCTTTGCGGGTGACAACGTTGGGGATTTATTCAAAATTGAAGGCATACTGAACCAGCATGGCTACCACAGCATCTTGCAGCGGCATGCTATTCCATCCGGTTTGCGTTTAGTTGGACCATCATTTATTTATAAACAGGACAATGACCCCAAACACACCTCCAGGCTGTGTAAGGGCTATTTGACCAAGAAGGAGAGTGAGGGGGGGTGCTACGCCAGATGACCTGGCCTCCACAGTCACCAGACCTGAACCCAATTGAGATGGTTTGGGGTGAGCTGGACCGCAGAGTGAAGGCAAAAGGGCCAACAAGTGCTAAGCATCTCTGGGAACTCCTTCAAGACTGTTGGCATACCATTTTAGGTGACTACCTCTTGAAGCTTATCAAGAGTGTGCAAAGCAGTAATCAAAGCAAAAGGTGGCTACTTTGAAGAACCTAGAATATAAGACATATTTTCAGTTGTTTGACACTTTTTTGTTAAGTATATAATTCCACACATAATTGTGTTAATTCATAGTTTTGATGCCTTCAGTGTGAATGTACAATTTCCATAGTCATGAAAATACAGAAAACTCTTTGAATGAGAAGGTGTGTCCAAACTTTTGGTTTGTACTGTAGCTAAATTGAAGAAAAGGGGTTTAAGTGCACTCCAGTTACCTGAGTTGTGAGCTCACTATATTTACTTCAGACATAAATTCAGTGTCTACAAATCTAAAAAAGTGACATTTTCTGGAGGGTTTTTCCAAATTTGATGTCGCTGTTGTGGGGTTAGTCTCTTATTGTGTTGTATTCTCCAGTCTTCATTATTTTCTATGAGAGTAACTGTCATGGTGACTGGAAACTGTGGCCCAAAGGTACGGTATCTTTTCTCCCAGGTTTGCTTTAATAAATATCAGGTCACGTCTGGCAAGTTTTGTCAGTGGTAAGTTCAGCACTATAGTAACAGAACATTGATGCCTGCAAATAGAATTTATTATTGTGCCATAAATATAATGAGTATAGATGATGTGAAACCATCCAAATTCACCGCAAGTTTAAGTCCTCTCTAACGTTTGTCACACAAGAACCTATTTAAAGTGAGTATGAGGTATTAAGCAGTATCTTAAGATGCTGCCACACATAGAGGCGCTAACCTCACCTTACTTTGGCTGCACCCGATTCCTCCAAGGAACAGCCAGTCTTGTAGTGCAGGTGACCAACTGCTAAGAGGAGTGCTATACTTGTAGTACAGGTGACCAACTGCTAGGAGGGGTGTTATTCTTGTAGTACAGGTGACCAACTGCTAGGAGGAGTGTTATTCTTGTCGTACAGGTGACCAACTGCTAGGAGGAGTGTTATTCTTGTGGTACAGACAACCACCTGCTAGGAGGAGTGTTATTCTTGTGGTACAGTGACCAACAGCTGGGAGGAGTGTTATACTTGTGGTACAGGTGGCCAATTGCTAGGAGGAGTGTTATTCTTGTAGTACAGATGACCAACTGCTAGGAGGAGTGTTATTCTTATAGTACAGGTGGCCAACTGCTAGGAGGAGTGTTATTCTTGTAGTACAGGTGGCCAATTGCTAGGAGGAGTGTTATTTTTGTAGGACAGGTGGCCAACTGCTAGGAGGAGTGTTATTCTTGTGATACAGGTGGCCAACTGCTAGGAGTGTTATTCTTGTGGTACAGATGGCCAACTGCTAGGAGGAGTGTTATTCTTGTAGTACAGGTGGCCAACTGCTAGGAGGAGTGTTATTCTTGTGATACAGGTGACCAACTGCTAGGAGGAGTGTTATTCTTGTGGTACAGATGACTAACAGCTAGGAAGAGTGTTATTCTTGTAGTACAGGTGACCAACTGCTAGGAGGAGTGTTATTCTTGTGATACAGGTGGCCAACTGCTAGGAGTGTTATTCTTGTGGTACAGATGGCCAACTGCTAGAAGGAGTGTTATTCTTGTGGTACAGGTGACCAACAGCTAGGAGGCTTGTTATTCTTGTAGTACAGGTGACCAACTGCTCAGAGGAGTGTTATTCTTGTAGTACAGGTGGCCAACTGCTAGGAGGAGTGTTATTCTTGTAGTACAGGTGACCAACTGCTAGGAGGAGTGTTATTCTTGTAGTACAGATGACCAACTGCTAGGAGGAGTGTTATTCTTGTGGTACAGGTGACCAACTGCTAGGAGGAGTGTTATTCTTGTGGTACAGGTGACCAACTGCTAGGAGGAGTGTTATTCATGTGGTACAGGTGACCAACTGCTAGAAGGAGTGTTATTCTTGTAGTACAGGTGGCCAACTGCTAGGAGGAGTGTTATTCTTGTAGTACAGATGACCAACTGCTAGGAGGAGTATTATTCTTGTGGTACAGGTGACCAACGGCTAGGAGGAGTGTTATTCTTGTAGTACAGGTGCCAACTGCAAGGAGGAGTGTTATTCTTGTAGTACAGGTGGCCAACTGCTAGGAGGAGTGTTATTATTGTGGTACAGGTGACCAACTGCTAGGAGAAGTGTTATTCTTGTGGTACAGGTGACCAACTGCTAGGAGGAGTGTTATTCTTGTGGTACAGATGACCAACAGCTAGGAGGAGTGTTATTCTTGTGGTACAGATGACCAACAGCTAGGAGGAGTGTTATTCTTGTGGTACAGGTGGCCAACTGCTAGGAGTGTTATTCTTGTAGTACAGATGACCAACTGCTAGGAGGAGTATTATTCTTGTGGTACAGGTGACCAACGGCTAGGAGGAGTGTTATTCTTGTAGTACAGGTGCCAACTGCAAGGAGGAGTGTTATTCTTGTAGTACAGGTGGCCAACTGCTAGGAGGAGTGTTATTATTGTGGTACAGGTGACCAACTGCTAGGAGGAGTGTTATTCTTGTGGCACAGGTGACCAACTGCTAGGAGGAGTGTTATTCTTGTGGTACAGGTGACCAACAGCTAGGAGGAGTGTTATTCTTGTGGTACAGGTGACCAACAGCTAGGAGGCTTGTTATTCTTGTGGTACAGATGACCAACAGCTAGGAGGCTTGTTATTCTTGTGGTACAGATGACTAACAGCTAGGAGGAGTGTTATTCTTGTGGTACAGGTGACCAACAGCTAGGAGGCTTGTTATTCTTGTAGTACAGGTGACCAACTGCTCAGAGGAGTGTTATTCTTGTAGTACAGGTGGCCAACTTCTAGGAGGAGTGTTATTCTTGTAGTACAGGTGACCAACTGCTAGGAGGAGTGTTATTCTTGTAGTACAGGTGGCCAACTGCTAGGAGGAGTGTTATTCTTGTAGTACAGATGACCAACTGCTAGGAGGAGTGTTATTATTGTGGTACAGGTGACCAACTGCTAGGAGGAGTGTTATTCTTGTGGTACAGGTGACCAACTGCTAGGAGGAGTGTTATTCTTGTGGTACAGATGACCAACAGCTAGGAGGAGTGTTATTCTTGTGGTACAGATGACCAACAGCTAGGAGGAGTGTTATTCTTGTGGTACAGGTGTCCAACTGCTAGGAGGAGTGTTATTCTTGTAGTACAGATGACCAACAGCTAGGAGGAGTGTTATTCTTGTAGTACAGATGACCAACAGCTAGGAGGAGTGTTATTCTTGTAGTACAGATGACCAACTGCTAGGAGTAGTGTTATTCTTGTAGTAGAGGTGGCCAACTGCTAGGAGGAGTGTTATTCTTGTAGTACAGATGACCAACAGCTAGGAGGAGTGTTATTCTTGTAGTACAGATGACCAACTGCTAGGAGTAGTGTTATTCTTGTAGTAGAGGTGGCCAACTGCTAGGAGGAGTGTTATTCTTGTGGTACAGGTGACCAACTGCTAGGAGGAATGTTATTCTTGTAGTACAGATGACCAACTGCTAGGAGTAGTGTTATTCTTGTAGTAGAGGTGGCCAACTGCTAGGAGTGTTATTCTTGTGGTACAGGTGTCTAATTGCCAGGAGGAGTATTATTCTTGTAGTATAGATAGCTAACTGATAGGAGGAGTGTTATTCTTGCAGTACAGGTGGCCAACTGCTAGGGGGATTTAGCAGGTTATGGTTGCCCATACATGGTGCACTCCAGCTAAGGCATCCACGGGAATGCAGATTACCGTTGATTACCAGACCGCATCTGTACTTGCTGTTATTCCAAGTAAATCACAGTCTTACTAATAGACCGTCAGTGAGTCAGATATATCAAGTAGTGGAAATAACTAACGTAGTATATCACAGAGCCACCAGCACCAAAATAACTAAACGATAACTAAACGATAATGATAACTAAAATATACAAATCCCAATGATTAGTGGCTGCGAAGAAAATCTGTCCCTCTCTGTTATCCCTGAACTTTGTATGCCCTTCCTATAAAACAGGATGGCCGCCCCCCATGGGGGCGATCCCTTGTCGAGAACCTCCTGTATACCCTAACACAGAATATAACCACCACCAATTAAACATCTGTTATCCCTTTTTCCGAGTGCACCATATCGGATGTTCGTATGTAGGCAAGGCTGTATCTACTTGCATCTTGGACTTTAAGAGGGGTTGATGTACCTTATCTTATCTGCTGTTGATACCATCCGTTGCACACATTAGCGGTTGTCATAGTGTCACAGGAGTGGAGCTTTTGATCATAACCCTTAGTTCTATGGGGGATTGGTGTTTTTTTCTGGGACCGTGATCCTCTTGTTTACTATATTGTGGGAATTTATCCCCTTTCTTTGGTCCTCTGATGAACTGTGACCAAATTGTCACAGAGAAACACGTCAGGACTTTGTACATGGGACACGGAACGACATCATGAGTGTTGATCTATTATAATAACCAATACCGGTGAGAGGTTTCTTAATATGTACATTACTAACTCAATTGGTCCCTGGGGCCACTACATATATTGACCCAGACTGATGGCATATATTTCTTTGGTGGTGGTTTTATTCTGTGTCAAGGACAATTTAGGGTGTATAGGAGGTTCCTGACATGGACCATCCCATTTTATAGGTAGAGCCTAGATAACACAGAGGGACAGTATTTCTCTGGTATTTCTATAGTGCTAATACTAATCATTGGGTTTTGTATATTTTTAGTTATCATTTAATTTTTTAGGTTACGTTGTAGTGGTGGTGGCTCTGTGATATACTATTATTCCAAGTAGCAAGTACAGATGTGGCCAGGTAATTAGTGGCACTCCGCATGGGGTTCCTGGGTAAGGGCAGCCTTAGAGTATGTTCAGGCAGAGTTTTTTGAATGTGGGTTTCAGCACGGATTTGGTACCAAAAACCGGGCTGAATCTTCTTTGAAACCTCCTCCCATTGTTTTCAAAGGAAGGCCATGCTGCAGTACATGTGGACAAGGATTTTTACAACATGGTTTTCCAGACGACACCAAGAATGTTCAAGACAAGTCCATTATTGTCCGAACCCTCGCAAATCTGCAGCAGAAACTTGCTTGCGGTTTATTTCCATTCAGTGGAGCGGGTCTGCATCACACAATGGTGCAGACCCACTCAGTGGTTTCTACCATGGGATGCACAGCAGATTTTGTTGTGGACAAAATCCCTCATGTGAACCTACTGTTGCTCCATATATTCAGTACAAATGACATTTTTTGATGCTGTTACATCAGAAAACTGAATTGTAGTAAATCTGTTGTCTCACAGCAAACCTTTTTTCCCCTTTTATTACCTGTCAGTAAGGCAGATCATAAAAGTGAAGGGCCTCTTACACAGGCCAGTTATCGGTCCAAGGAGTGCTCATTTATTGGCCCTTGTAAAAGGCCCACCAATCAGCCATCAAACGCCAAACGAAACTTCTATGTTGGCATAAAAATTATCTAATTATTTTTTGTTGGCAGCATGTCTTCCTGTGTAAACTGGGTATGTGTTGTCAACATAAATGGCTGCAGAAATAATCCAGTCGTTCATGCAGCTGTTCATTCAGGCAATTGTCTGCCTGTGAGAAGGTCTTAAAGGCATTGTCCAGGGTTTTTGAAATTTGCACCCCAGCCTGGAATACCTGTGAAGAAAAACCATACTCGCCTGCTTCCTGCTGTTTTGTTTCGGCTCCCTTCCTCTCTTCACTGTTCTCCTGAAACCAATGACTGGCCTCAGCAGTGACTTGTCCCCAAGTAGAGCGTCACTGCATGGTCACATGCCGTAGTCCCAGCAATTTTTTGTAATCTTTATAGAGAAAGACAGCACACAGTCATCCTAATGTCCTCACCAGAACAGGGGTTCGAGGACCCTCATTCTCAACATGCATGGGGGGATGGGTAACGGGTGTCATCTCCCCTTTACATTACTTCTACGACCCGTCTGATTGACGAATCAGTAGTGTTTGTCATTAGGCACCCTCCCATCAGTTTCTTTGTAGAGTTTGCTTCACCTTGAATCGTCAATTACGGTGTCTCACTATGTCCTATGAATTCTTCCTTAAATATGAAAGAAGAACTCGCGCAAAAAATTTTATTCCAGAGAATAAAAATTTTTGCGGGAGTTTTTCTTTAATGTTTAGCATTTTTTTTTTCTTTTTTTAGAAGTAGTGCCTGAAAACCAATCTCAACTGCTTTTCCATTTTACTACTGTGTACTTTTATTTCTCATTAAGATAGTTGTAGCTACCTATTATATACTCTGCCTGAAAAGGTAATAAATGCCCAAGTTCATTATGTTCTTACAATGCGCCCTGTAATATGCACTTTGGAACATTCATGCAAGCTACTTATTTCTGACACTCCCTGGTATCAACCGGTTGAAGGTTACTAGCTGATTAGTTGTGAAGAATGCATTTCTAAGATATATTTCCATGGTTATACCATTAAACCTCAGGTTTCTTATAAACCTCTGGTGTGCTGGTGTCGATATGTGTCCACTATGATTTACACCTTTAAGTGTACTTGTACTGTTTGATATGTTATAGTGACCTATTTGATAAAATGAGGAGAAAGAGCCCTCACATATAGCACTGTCTCTTCTTACTCCTGAAGAAGGACTCCAAAAAAGTGTATAAGCCCCCTGCAGCGAGGAGAGACATCGCTCTGTGTGACCTCTTCTTTCTCCTCGTTTTAGAGATAGGTGACGATGAACGGTGAGGTCCAACACTTGGACCCCCATCAAACAAATATTTTCATATGTCAAAGTACAGGTACCCTTTGAAGACCATCCATTTTAAAGGGAACTGATGGTAGCATAAAGTAGTGACAGGCGTGCCAATTTCAGCAGTCTGTCACTCATGAGCTTAAAGGGGTTATCTGAGACAAAAAAATGTCCCCCATATGCCCAAGCCACTCACACTGAATATACTTACCTGGCTCCTCTCTTCCTGCGTCGCTCCTGGCCCTGCACCACTGCTGCTGCTTCTCCCCGTGTGCAGATGAAAACATCTGGTGTTGGGAGGGCGGGGGTTAGGCTGGGGCAAATGGCAGGCGGTGATGGGGACGAGCCTTCCCAGCATCGCAGGTGACGCTAGGGAGACTCGTCCCCATCACAGCCTGCCATTGACTGCTCCCCCCTGACACCAGATGTTTTCATCCACGCACAGGGAGAAGCAGCAGCAGTGGTCCGGCGCAGGGAGCCAGGTGAGTTTATTCAGTGTAAGGGGCCCGGGCATATGGGGGGCATTTTTTAGTCTCTGATAGGGTTGGCCACTTGTGACTAATTTGTGTGTAAGATGACTATATTACAATGACTAATATAGCCTTTGTTGATATTTGGTGACGTTTTCTATATTTCATATTCCATGCCCCCTTACTAGGCAGATCTTCTGTGCTGTGCACCTATAGGTCCTGTCCATAAGATGGCCGCTGATGTCCTGTGACCAGACAACACTCAGCCTCCTCCAAACACACTGCACCTGCACTAAGCTCCCAACAGTGCAAGTGTAGATGGAAGGTGCAGTGTATTTTAACAGAACAGACATCACATGGAGGTGATTTGCCTGGTCACATGACCTCCATCAGCAACCATTTTATGGACAGGGCCTCTGTGTAGACAGCACAAAAGACTTTGCAAACAAGGGAGCATACTTTATGGAATATATAAAAATGGTGCAGAATTTCAACAGAGGCTACATTAGTAAGTGTATATAACCACAACACATTACAACGACATTGGTCATCTGTAACCAGAAAGTGTCCAACCCCTTTAATATAAATGGGTGCTAAGAACTAGCATTACTACTATCACAGCCCAGGTCTGAGAAGAATCAAAGTTATTCATGATCTCCTAAGGAGAAAAATCTTCTCGGGCAGTTGTGACTCTTTTTCAGGCCCAGGCTGTGATAGTTTAAATGCTGGTTCTTGCCATCCACTTACTTTTGGCTCATAAGTGAAAGACTGCTGAAATTGGCACATCTGTCACTACTCTATGCTGTCATCAGCATGGGCAGTATATAGTTGATAACAGGTTCCTTTTAAAGAGAAACTGTCATCAGTTTAATGGCGTCTTAAGGGCAACGTAAACTCCCCAGATCCACTTAGCAAAATGCTGGGTCAACTTCGTTTGGCTAAAATCATGGATTGAAGACCAGCTCTAGACTTCCTGCTAGAGACTCATGCATATCAGGACTCATTGGCATGTGCTGGAGCTGTTAGAACTTAGCAGCATAAAACTGCTGACAGTTTTATGCCTTCCTGGCATCCTCCATACATATACGGCGGATGTCAGGTCTTTAAAGATGTTGCCCACTTCGGAGTGGAGCAAGCTCCATAGCTAACGAGTGCTTGTTGTCTCATAGAGCATGTAATCACAGAAGAAATAACCTCTAAAACATAACTTTTATTAATGAATCATACTAAGAAGAGACTATGTCCAATCTCAAAAAAGGCGTGTACCATAATATCACACCCGAGTGCCAATGTGTCGCATATAGTCAGTATGGTCTATCTAAGGGTTGCTGCTAGAGTGCGATACATATCGAGTAGGGTGTGGCTAGAATCAAGATGATATACTAACTCAATTCTAAAAGAAAAATTCACCCTGAAACT
Source organism: Rhinella marina (assembly GCA_900303285.1). NCBI lineage: Eukaryota > Metazoa > Chordata > Amphibia > Anura > Bufonidae > Rhinella > Rhinella marina. The sequence goes on along the minus strand of ONZH01019791.1, from coordinate 742,935 downwards.
GTCCCTAGCAGCTATTTAAGCCCTGCCTAAGGAACGGACACCCGCCCGATAGGGGCGATCCCATGTCAGGAACCTCCTACAATCCCTGTAGTGTCCCTGTTTCATAGAGCAGACACCTGTGGCTAATGCCGATCGCAGGCATTTAACCCCTCAGATGCCGTGTTCAATTCAGAAAGATTCCTCCTACTCCCAAAAGGCAGGATCGTAAACATATCTTTACAGATCAATAGAATATCTTACACTGTGTATATCTTATAATGTAAAATTAAATATACTGCATAGTGTCTGCTACATATCCATGGTGTCCTTTTTCATAAGGTAACCCCTTTTTCATTTGTCCATCACATTATACGCTGCTTGTTTCCATGTTTATGACCACCCTGCAATCCATCAGCAGTTCAGCTGTTTTTAGCTTGTCCTGTGAGTGACGCTACCTTCTCCCTGCTTACAACACACAGCGCTGTACATTGTATAGGGCTGAGCTGCTCCTAGGCCACATGACACATTCACTTGGCCTGGGAAAAGCAGAGAGAAGGCTTTGACGCTACTGAGAGTGCTGCTGGCTTCTCAAACAAATGATTGGCAGGGGTCCCGGGTGTCGGACCCCTACCAATCAGATACTGATGATCTTTCCTGAGGATAGGTCATCAGTAAAAAAAAATCTCGGAAAACCCCTTTAAGGATGTCCACAATCTCTTTCCAGTAAGAGTCCAGCTTTTTACATTCCCACATATTTTGTAAAAGATGAACTTTTTATAGAGCCACGCCAGGCACTGAAGACTAAGGTCTGTGTGGACTGAAACATTCAGATACATAAAGTCACCATGGTTACTTGTATCATTTAGCAATGATATAAAGTCAGCTTCCATTATTTGGATCCTTTAAATATGCATTGACTTTGTTAATAAAATAAGTCTCTTGCTAAAATAAGTCTTTTGGATCGTTTTTCTGGCTTTTTTGGACATTGAATTCTGGATTTACATCCACACTTATGGCATTTCCATACCCAGTAAACCCGCTTAACAATTTAGCATCATTTTGCATGGTCCCCTGCACATCAATTTCTGCAAAATACATTTGGTGTCAAAATGCTCACTCCACCCCTTGAAAAATACCTTGATGGCTGTTGTTTCCAAAATAGGTTCACTTACTGGGGGTTTCCTGAGGTACCTCAGGGTAGCTGCAATTGTGATGTAGGGGATGAAAACCATTCCATCAAAATCTGCACTACAAAAGCCAAATAGCGCTCCTTCCCTTCTGAGCCCTACTGTGTGCCAAACAGCAGTTTATGTCCACATCTATGGAATTTCTGTACCCAATAGAACCTACCTTACAATTTAAGGGGTGTGATGTGAGATAGCACAAATTAGGCACAACATATTGGGGAATACCATATCTCCGGAAACCTTGCAATTTTTATTTTGCACAGTTCCCTACTCATTAATTCCTGCAAAATACCTGTGGATTAAAAATGCTGACACGTGTCATTTGATAAATACTTTGAGGGTGTAGTTTCCAAAATAGGGTCACTTATTGGGGATTTCCAGGGGTACGGGTACATCAGTATGTCTGCAAATGTGATGTAGCAACCGAAAACCATTGCTGGAAAATCCATGCTCAAAAAGCCAAATGGTGTTCCTTCCATTCTGGGCCCATTAATTTATGCAAAGTACCTGTGGCGTCAAAATACTCACTCCACACCTTAATGAGCATCTTGAAACAAATACTTACCAAAATGGGGTCACTTCTCGTGGGTTTCATTTATTATTTCACTACAGAGCTTCTACAGTTGTCAGCATAAACTATGTAAATAACCACATTGGACCCCAAATGCTCATGGTTCTGTTTTTACCCCTGAGCCCTGTTGTATGTTCAGGAAAAAGATTAGGGCCACATGTGAGGTGTTTCTGAAACCAGGAAGCACAGCCTAAGGGCTCATGTCCCAATTAAAAAAAAAAAATCTATGACCTAACACCTTTAGGGTCAAACCAATCATTGTACCCATAGGTGAATTATTTGATGAGTTTAGTTTCCAAAGTGGGCTAACTTTTTGGAGATTAACACTGTACTGGTACCTCAGGTTGTCTTCCAATTCGACATATGCCCAAAAACCATTACATCTTAATCTGTCCTCCAAAAGCCATATGGCACTCCTTCCCTTCTGAGCCTTGCTTTGTGCCAATACTACAGCTATGACCTCATATGAGGTGTTGCCATATTCAGGAGAAAATGCATAATACATTGTGTGGTGCTTTATCTTCTGTTACCCCTGGAAAATGAAAAAAAAATGAGGCTTAAAAAAATCATCTATATATGACACTACAGTCATGGCCAAAAGTTTTGAGAATGATACAAATATTAATTTTTACAAAGTCTACTGCTTCAGTTTTTATAATGGCAATTTGCATATACTCCAGAATGTTATAAAGAGTGATCAGCTTAACAGCAATTACTTGCAAAGTCAATATTTGCCTAGAAAATGAACTTTATCCCCCAAAACACATTTCAACATCATTGCAGCCCTGCCTTAAAAGGACCAGCTAACATCGTTTCAGTGATTGCTCCATTAACACAGGTGTGGGTGTTGATGAGGACAGGGCTGGAGATCAATCTGTCATGATTAAGTAAGAATGACACCACTGGACACTTTAAAAGGAGGCTGGTGCTTGGCATCATTGTTTCTCTTCTGTTAACCATGGTAATCTCTAAAGAAACACGTGCAGTCATCATTGCACTGCACAGAAATGGCCTAACAGGGAAGAGTATCGCAGCTAGAAAGATTGCACCTCAGTCAACAATCTATCGCATCATCAAGAACTTCAAGGAGAGAGGTTCCATTGTTGCCAAAAAGGCTCCAGGGCGCCCAAGAAAGACCAGCAAGCGCCAGGACCGTCTCTTAAAAGTGTTTCAGCTGCGGGATCGGGCTACCAGCAGTGCAGAGCTTGCTCAGGAATGGCAGCAGGCAGGTGTGAGTGCATCTGCACGCACTGTGAGGCGGAGACTCTTGGAGCAAGGCCTGGTCTCAAGGAGGGCAGCAAAGAAGCCACTTCTCTCCAGAAAAAACATCAGGGACAGACTGATATTCTGCAAAAGGTACAGGGAGTGGACTGCTGCGGACTGGGGTAAAGTCATTTTCTCTGATGAATCCCCTTTTTGATTGTTTGGGACATCTGGAAAACAGCTTATTCGGAGAAGACGAGGTGAGCGCTACCACCAGTCTTGTCTCATGCCAACTGTAAAGCATCCTGAAACCATTCATGTGTGGGGTTGCTTCTCAGCCAAGGGAATCGGCTCTCTCACAGTCTTGCCTAAAAACACAGCCATGAATAAAGAATGGTACCAGAATGTCCTCCGAGAGCAACTTCTCCCAACCGTCCAGGAGCAGTTTGGCGATCAACAATGCCTTTTCCAGCATGATGGAGCACCTTGCCATAATGCAAAGGTGATAACTAAATGGCTCAGGGAACAAAACATAGAGATTTTGGGTCCATGGCCTGGAAACTCCCCAGATCTTAATCCCATTGAGAACTTGTGGTCAATCATCAAGAGACGGGTGGACAAACAAAAACCTACAAATTCTGACAAAATGCAAGCATTGATTGTGCAAGAATGGACTGCTATCAGTCAGGATTTGGTCCAGAAGTTGATTGAGAGCATGCCAGGGAGAATTGCAGAGGTCCTGAAGAAGAAGGGTCAACACTGCAAATATTGACTTGCTGCATTAACTCATTCTAACTGTCAATATAAGATTTTGTTACTAATAATATGATTGCAATTATATTTCTGTATGTGATAAAAACATCTGACAAACACACATAAAAACCAGAGGGCAGCAGATCATGTGAAAATATAATATTTGTGTCATTCTCAAAACTTTTGGCCATGACTGTATACAACCACTTTCAGATGTCAGATGTCAGTAGCTGATAAATCCATTGTACCGCAGCAGAGACAGAAACGTTACTTATTTTCTATTTCTTCTTTGTCAGATCTTCTTTAAGCTGCATAAGTCTGGTTGTTCCACATTGAAATTCTCACATTGAATGTATAGGCCGGCTACAAAGCTTCTTAGTTTACATGCTTATAAAACAGAATAAGAAATGCGAGAACATTGTCGGGTGAGGGGTTGGTTGGCTCCGGCTGGGTCTTGGTAAAAGCAGAACTATGTAACTTATTTTTGTATTAGTGTGTTTGGTGTTTGGTCAGTGTGTCTGTCTTGCATGTTTCTTCAAACCCACCACAGGGCCGAGCTATAGTGTACTACAGTCATGGAGGTGCCCTTTCTTTGTCTATATATAATACTGACAGGACTGCTGACTCTTTAACCAAGACTGAACTTTATTCTGATTTGTCAGCTCTCTGTCATTGTAGAAACCTCCAGCAATCATTTGCAGATAGGATACTGACTAGTATTTTATGACAGATGTACACTTTGCTTTGTGCTCTATCTTAGTTCAGGTTCATTGAACCTGCCAGTGCCTTTGGAGTCATCTATATGGTAGACCTACAGTAACGCATATACTAAAGAAGTAAGAGCTGATAGCAGTCACCATAGCCATTGCGGGTGCTATGAGAGCTGGAGGCTGAGCGGGAAACCTAGGTGTAGGAATGATGTTCCTTTTTGTGGAGGGAAAAAAGGTGGCCCAACTTTTTGGGCAGTCAAAGAGATATACTTACCATTCATGGTGTGAAGGATCCATTTTTCCGGCATATCTATACACTTCAATAGTTTTCTTTGAGCAGGATATTTCTCAAGTACCTTCTTACATACCGATTTAAAATGTGCGATTGTTAAAAGCAATAGTTTTCTTTTACACAATACCTCAAAAATGATCTGAATGTAGAAATTTCTTAAATCCAAATTGCATCAAATAATGAAATAATAAACAAGGTGGCCTCTAATATACAGAGAGGAATCAGACAAACAATATTTTAAATATAATAATGCAAATCTACATCTCTGAACAAAAAGACGGACATTTAAGCAGCAAAGAGGGACAGAGGGGCTTGGATCAAAAGTAAGGACTGTCCTGCCAAAAGAGAGACACTTGGGAGGTTTCTAGTCCTGTGCTGAAGGTCTCCATCATTACACATCCTACGAATCCACTGCAAAGCCCTGCAGAACTCTGTAAGAATTGTCTTTCAGAGAGGAACATACTAGGAGGTTTGGGATGCTTCCATCTTTCACATGTGACTTGCTCTAATGAAATTATTTCACCATGGGCCTCAAGGCTTTGCAGTTGGTGTAGTGGAAATTCAGAATTGGGACTATTATGTGGCCAAGGCTTTAAGGAATCATTGATCTTAATGAATTTATTAGGGGGCTAGTGTGTATTTTAAAAGTTACAAAAAGTTGTATGCTCACTCCAGTAGGGGGTGGTATAAAAACTGGAGAAACATCTCTAGACAAAAGTGTTAGGTTTAAAGATGCTACAAATTTAATAAAGGATGTGCAATGCTTGATAAATTTGGTACAAAGTACTCAGGAAAACTGACTTCAAATACTCCCTTCATGATTACCCCCCCTTAGGCCTTGTTGTGAAAGTCACATTTTTGTTCCTACATCATTGCCACTATCGCCCATATGATGATAAGTACACAACAGGCATAAAATGCTTGTGACTGCTGTGCCTTCCTGGTGTCACATGTCACTGATCCCTTGTCTTTGTCCATTGTATACTAAATAAAGCCTACAAAGCAAATATTTGCAAACTGCAAGACAAAGAACTAAACCAAATTTGTTTCCAGATATTAAAATGGTCGTGTACTTCTTTAGTATCTCCAATGGTGCCTAGGGTGTATTTACCAAAGGGCACAGTTTACCATTACCATTATGTAACCAAGATAATGCTAATGACTTCTGGGAAGTTTCTCTACAGTTTCTAATTTTTTTTGTAATTTTTTAAAAATAAAATAAATGTATTAAGTAGAACAAGCTATATATAATGCATATTAAAATGGAAGTATGGCATATATTTATCATAATCCAACAATCTTCAAAGCTTGGATTTACCTTTGAATGTCATTTCAGAGTTCAGAGGTTGTCCGGGCTACTCCCACCAGTCTGATAATGATGATAGGTCATCGGGGGTCCAGCACTCAACGTCCCCACTGATCAGCTGTTGGTGGCTGTGCTGAGGTACAGCAGCTGCAGTATGCCAACTCCCTACACCTGTTTTAGGTATAGAAAATGGTCTAAATGTAAGACAGCTCGGAAGCTGTTTTATATTTAGAAGAGGCAGTGGATCTGCCGAAGTTATGTAGAGGCCGGCGCCTCTACATTACTCTGGCGGATCCACCACCAGTGCACAGCCTTATTAAGACCAGTGTCTAAAATGCCGGTCTTAATAAATGCGTCTCTAATTGTTCATTTCTTTTAATATTGATGATTATGGTTTACATCTAATGAAAACCCAAAAATTAGTATCTCAGAAAATTAGAATATTATATAAGACCAATTAAAAATTATTTTTAGTACAGAATTGTTGGCCTTCTGAAAAGTATGTACAGTATATTCCCTCAGTACTGCATCAATGCATCATTGCTTGGAAGCGATCAGCCTGTGGCACTGCTGAGGTGTTGTGGAAGTCCAGGTTGCTTTGATAGCAGCCTTCAGCTCGTCTGCATTGTTGGGTCTAATGTCTCATCTTCCTCTTGACAAGACCCCATAGACTCTCTATGGCGTTTAGGTCAGGCAAGTTTGCTGGCCAATCAAACACAGTGATACTATTTTTGGACTTGATATAATACAGTGGACCAACACCAGCAGATGACATGGCTTCCCAAACCATCACTGACTGTGGAAACTTCACACTAGACCTCAAGCCACTTGGACTATGTGCCTCTCCACCCTTCCTCCAGAATTCCAAATGAAATGCAAACTTTACTTTCATCTGAAAACGGGACTTTGGACCACTGAGCAACAGTCCAGACCATTTTCTCCTTAGCACTGCTACTTCTGATGAAACTTCTGATGTCTCTGGGTCATGAGTGGTGTGACACTCATGGAATGTGACAGTTGTAGCCCATGTCCTGGATACATCTGTGTGTGGTGGCTCTTGAAGCACTGATCCGGCTGCAGTCCACTCCTTGTGAATCTCCCCCAAATTCTTGAAGGTCCTTTTCTTGACAATCCTTTCAATGCTGAGATTATCCCTGTTGCTTGTGCACCTTTTTCTACCACACTTTTTTCTTTCCACTCAACTTTCCATTAATATGCTTGGATACAGCAGTCTATGAAGAGCCAGCTTCTTTAGCAATGACCTTTTGTGGCTTACCCTCCTTGTAGAGTGCGTCAGTGAGTGACTTCTGGAAAATTGTCAAGCCAGCCGTCTTCCCCTTGATTGTGTAGACTAGTGAACCAGACTGGGGGACCACTTAAAGGCTTAGGAAACCTTTGTAGGTGTTGTGTTGTGTTAAAGGGTTAATTAATTACTAATATTTTGTTGAATATTGTTAATTAATATGCATAAATAGGCGTAACCGGCTGACGCTAGCTCCGCCTATTTATTTCCCACACTATTCTATTCCCTTGACGCTTAAGCTATAGCGGCGACTACAAAGACAATGTAAACTGTGTTTTAAACAATAAAAGCTTTATTACAAAACACTGTCTACCGTCTAATTATTTAAGACTATATATATATATATATATATATATATATATATTTATATTGACGTATATAAATATATATACATATATATCCGCATACAATATTACTATACACTGGCTACACTGCACACTTCCCACAATTAATTCCACCCGCAATACTAAATACACACACTCACAATATAACACAATATAGCAGCCCACCCACACCTACACTTATACTGTCCCTGGGAACAAAGGGTTAGTGGTAATGGCAGGGAAGGGGTTAATGATATGGCAGGGGGTAGGGCAATCAGGGGTTCAAGGGTCTGGAGTCCAGGGGTTGCAGGACAGACAACCAGTAGGGATAGGGCAGAGGATCCAGGGGTTGCAGGGCAGGGCTGTAGGGGTTAATATTGCAGGGCAGTTGCAGGGGTTAAGGCAGTCTGGGTCAGGGGTGATGCAGAGCACCAGGGGATCTGGAGCAGGGGTCTGGAGCAGGGGTTGCCAGGCAGCAGCAGTAGGGCAGGGTTGCAGGGGTTACAGGGCAGTGCAGGGGTTCAGGGGATACAGGTACTCAGCCAGTCTTCCAGGGGGGTTGCTCCAGGGGCTTGCTTGGGGTCTTCTTACTGCTCGTTCGTCCAGGGGGTCTTGTAGGTGGGGTGGCACGGCTCAACTGAAGAGCGCTGGGCGATCGGGTTTTTAAACCCGATCGTCCGCGCTCCCGTGCTCCCGCGCTGCCGGTGTGCGCGCTTGCGAGCGCACGCCGGCAGCCCTGTGCGCACGTGGTCCGGCGCGCCGATATGACGTCAGCGCGCCGGGCCCGAGCGTACAGGAATTCACAGACGGAGGATCTCTTTGATCCTCCTGTCTGTGACTCACCCTCGTATCTCCGGTGCTGTAATTACAGCGCCGGAGGAGGGAGGAGGACAGAGACAGGGAAACCTTTTGTTTCCCTGTCTTGTTAATTACCCCCAGCAGCGCTGAAGGTAATCAACAGAAGGGACAGAAGATCGATCGATCTTCTGTCCCTTTGAAGTACCTGAGACTGGACCAGTCATCAGGTCTCCATCTGTCCCCAGCAGAGGGGCGATTGTCCATCTGCTGGGGGCTATGGGGGGGGGGGCACCTGGCCAAATGCATGTATCTTAGATACATGTTCATGACTGGGAATCATGCACATGTATCTATATACATTTGTGGGATATTAGGGGTATATAAGGCAAAGGGGACATTATTATCATTATAAAGGGGGCATACAATACCAGGGGACATTAAATATATAAATATATAGATATAGGTGTATGCTACTGGGGGCACATGCACACATATCTATATATACACAGTTAGAGCACCTGGTGGATATACATATCCACCAGGGCTTCAGGCCTATGTCGCCGTGATGCCACAGACCCTCAATTTGGGGCCGCCCATATATGTATATACATAGGGGTATATACATATATTATAGGCTGCACCCACACTTCCTTCTACATGTTGATTAGCTGATTAGAGTGTGACATCATGAGTCTACAGTATTTAACTTTTTCACAATATTCTAATTTTCTGAGATACTGAGAGACTTTTCATTAGCTGTAAGCCATAATCATCAACATTAAAAGAATGAAACGCTTGAAATCACCCTGTGTATAATGAAACTATATAATATGAGTTTCACTTTTTGAATTCAATTACTGAAATAAATTAACTTTTCGATGTTCTAATTTATTGAGATGCACCTGTATAGTTTCCAGCACCACAGCTGGTTGGTGGGGTTGAACCCCTACTGATCTGATATTGGTGACCTATTCTGTTGATAGGTCATTAAAACCTGTAGCCGGGGTAATCCCTTTTAAACATAACCTATAATTATAAACATTATAATGTGTCCCAAGAGAGGACATCATAGGGATAATACACCATTTTGTCAGAAAAATAGGACAGAGATGGAGGGTCTCAACCTAAACTATCCCTTGTTTATGAGTGCCTATAACGAGTGCCGCCACCACCACTACACCAAAACCCCTCATAAAGACTAGATTTAATAAGAAGACCTGATTTAAAAAAAAACTACCAAATAGTAGTGGTTAAAAATCAAGATAAATAAAAACCAGGAAAAATATGAATGTCTTATATCATAAAGATATCCATAGGATAGGCTCATTACTCTTACTACGCCCTACTGCTAAGGGATAAACACAATAGTAGGTGAATGCTTTATATGAATGATAGATTAGTCCATATCAGTAGTCCCACAGTCCTGACACGTTTCCCTATAGCCACTGCCATAGTTGATTTGGAGACTTAGGTTCCTGACGTGAGATGGCCCTCATCAAGGCAGTTATACCGGTATAAGCTTTTATAAGCAAGGGATATTTTAGGGCGAGACCCTCTGGGCATCTGTCCTTTTTTTCTTCCATAGTGGTGTATTATCCTTGAGATAACCTTTAATTATAAACATTATAATGTATAGATGTACTAATGTTCTTTTCTTGACTGTCCTCGGTCATCAATTTCCAGTAGGAACAAAGAAAACAATAAGCAAATAAATATCAGAGAAAAATTACTTGTACAGTCTTCCTACCCTGCTTGTTTTTAGATGATTTATACATGAAAATATTGTATATGCGCTGATCATGCTTAACTAACTAGTTTATTTGCTTATTGTGCTCATAGAGTGAAGAGGATAGATACGTGTTCATCGCTGAATGGTATGATCCAAATGCTGCTCTGCAGAGGCGGTACCAGCTCCTCTACTATCCCAAGGATGGATCTGTGGAAATGGTGAGTTTTATGTGCACTCAGGAACCAAACCTATTTAAAGGGGTGCTGCACTTTTATCGGCTGAGATGTTTGTCTTCTAGAAGAGTTGACAAATGTAAATGCACCAAAATACAAAGGAAAGCTGTTCTTTTCTGTCATCCCCAAAATGCATGAGGGCACCCACTGTAGCAAAATATTTGTGTCTAAAACACCCTCTATTATTCACTGAGATCGGTGGAGGTCTAGACGTTGTGACCAGCAAGGGCTGAAGATGGAGCCAGTCATATGGTAGCAACAACACTAAACACTGTCCTCAATTAATGTCTTGGAGAGTCTATACAGAAAATGATAGCGGCCCAATATCTAAAACAGCTGATCGGCGGGGGTGCTGGGTGTCGGACTCCCAACGATCAGATATTGATGACCTATCCTGATGACCTAACCCCTTTATTAAGTACTCCCGTTTGCACCGCCACTCTGTGTGTGCAATGGCACTCATTGAAACACATTGCTACTAGCATTTTATAGATGCTCATAATAAGGTTGTGAGGTGTCATGATGGGTCATTAATGTCTGATCAGCGGGGGTCCAACTCCCAGCACTCCTGCAGATCAGCTGTTTGGAGAGGCCGCAGGCTTGTGTGTTCTGCTCAGTGTAGCGGCGGTACAATGTAGCGGTGGTACAATATAATTACAGCTGTTTGTCTTGCAGAAGAAGCTGTGATTACACTGCACAGCCACTACAGTCTAGAAGGCATACAATTAAACATGAAGGGTTCGGCCACGTGGTGATCTTGGTCGTGTGACAGATGTTAAGCCCAAGTAACGCAGTGTAGGCAGGGCAGCCATAAAAATGAATAGGATTGCAGCGTGACTTTCATGTTAACCATGACTATGGCAAATGCTACACCTCTATTCATTTCTGTGGCTACACTGCGATTACTTGGGCTTGACGCCTGTCGTGCAACCAAGATTGCCATGTAGCCCAACCCTAAAGAAGACACTGTGCTCACAAGAACACAGCGGCCTCTTCAAACAGCTAATCGGCAGGGTTTCCCGGAGTTAGATCATGCGCTTATGATAATGATGACATGCCTTGAAAAAGCACTCCCACAAAAATGTTTCTCTGACCTGTTAGAAAGGTGCAGTTATCCCCGCACTTCTGATCCTCAGCTTTGTCCAGTTAAAGAAGCATTCCTAGAAAAAATTTTATTCTCTGACCTGATAAAAAGGTAAATGATGAAAACTCTAGTGAAGGTAGAATCAGTGACTGTATTTGTGAGTTATAACCTACCTTCTGATCTTCAGCTGTGTCATGTGACCAGCACTCCGATCTCCAACTGACACAGGACATGAAGTCAGTTACTTCTCTATTCATTTGTGAGACTGACATTGAGGCTCCCATAGGAATACACAGAGGAACTGGCTTCCTGTCCGGACATAAGATTCCGGAGGAGACTGGTGCAAAGGAAAACCGGCTTAGTTGCCCATAGCAACCAATCAGATTCCACATTTCATTTTTCAGAGCTTCTTTGGAAAATGAAAGAATCAGTCTGATTGGTTGCTATGGTTCTTTGCACTAGTTTTGATAAATCTCCCCCAAAGTGTTATTCGGAGAGTTCTGGTCACATCACACAGCTGAGGATCAGAAGGGAGGTTATAACTCACAAATACAGCCACTGGTAAGAAAATTACTTTTACTACAGTTTATATCATGTAGCTTTCAAACAGGTCAGAGAATAAAAATGTTTGTGGGAGTGCTTCTTTAAGATTAGGTCATCAATAAATAAGTTCTTGAAAACCACTTTAAGATTTAACGTTTCTAAAACCTAAATGGTAAAACATTTTTGGATTATGATTATTTTGAACATGTTCCTTTTATTGCAGAATGTACACGATCATAATCTGACCATAATTTCTAGCACATGAACACACTCCTGTTTTCATTTTCTTTCCCCTAGGAATATGCTAATGATGAAATATTTGTAATTTCTGATTTCTAAAATGTGAATTCATTGCCGTGTTGTTGACATGCATGGCTGCAGCATTTTGATTGTATTAACATAATAACACTACTATAGCTTGTGCCGCCATTCTCTGTTCACATTTGTCTTGGCCTGTTTGGAAAGCCTGTGGTTATATTCTTAAAGCTCTCAGTGCCAGGGTTTTTATTATTATTATGTAGAGGCGTCTTTTAATTACAATGTAAATGTGATGCTGAATGCTGAGGTTTTCATACTGGGAATGATGGACGTAGTTCACATTCAGATTGCAGTATAGAAAGTGATTTAGTGCAGGAACTGGATGCTGTATGTCTTTATAATGAGATTGGAGAACTGGAAAGATGTTTAGGCAATTGCTACATATTGAAGATTGCCTTGAGAGCCAAGGCCAAATATAATTCATCACATCCAACTGAGCAGTTTGCTCAGTTTTGCCCTAGGCTGAATGCATTTGAGCTTTTTGTATGACTTTTGCTGCCTTTCTCGTATACTTATATTGCCAATTTGCCAAATTTGTTTGATATCAGTGATTGTTGGATAGTTATGTCGTCACGGAAGATCTAATTGAGGATGTTCAGTCTCATTCACCACCTACATTTGTAGGCCCATCTTTATCCCTAGGTTCTTCCCATTGGTGTCACAGTCCACATGCTCCCATGCCTAACCATTTTATTGACCGACGACATTGGTCTTGATGGAACATCTTACAATAGATGGAAATGCATCTTCTAAAATAATGCTTCTGAAAAGACCTGACGTCTTGATATTTTTACTATTAATTATTAGGGCTTCTGTTTGACTTTGTGGCCAATCTTGATCCTTCTTACAATATTCTTGTTGATGTCCATGTCATATCAAGGGTGTATTTACTGTTAAGACAACCCATGTTGTTCACTGAAGCCTGTGGAGATGAAGAGCCAAAGTCAATGTTGTGTCATTTTCACTTACTATGAGTAGTTTGCAGGGTTGAACTGGGAACTTAAAGTGGCCCTGGAAACATTCTAAAAGTGGCCCCATGTTGTACGTGGGTTCAAACTGATGGAAGGTGAGGCGACACAAGAAGGCAGGGACAACAGAAGTAGGTGGGGCCATCAGTACTGTAGTGTAGAACAAAATACCGCCCCAGCAGAGCCAAATACTACAGTGCAGCATAAAATATTGCCCCAACAGAACAAAATACCACAGTGCAGCACAAAATATTGCCCCAACAGAACAAAATACCACAGTGCAGCACAAAATACTGCTGCCCGCTCCACAGTATGAAATTCTATTCTTGTCCTGAGGACAGCAGTACAGTTGAATTCAGGAGGGCACCGTGATTTTAGGGAGGCTGGTCATGGTCATGGCCTGCTATTGCCTGCACCCCCCTATCGCCAGATGTTTTGATCCGTGCAACGGGGAGATGCAGCAGTGGTCGTGCTAGGATCTGGAGTGATGTTAGTGTCAGGGAGAGGGGTAAGTGGCATTGTAGTGGGGGGGCATTTTTAGAATTGGACGACCGCTTTAACTGATGTTCAACCATCAAGCAAATTCTATCTAATGCATATGGCCACCTTAAAGAGTAGGTGGGTACCAATCCAAGGGTCACATCACGCTTCTGTCCTATAAGGTATAGGAGCCAAAGATGATGAAGCTCTTGGCTGTGTTGTCTATGGGGTGTGATGGTTCAGTCAGCACCTGGTGGAAGGCCTGTCTAGATATGATTGTTGATTTGCTCGTTCCTCTTTACCTAAGACCTGGGCCTGATTGTTTGACACTAATGGAATATTTTTGTGCCCACAGTATGATGTGAAAAATCATCGTGTCTTCCTGCGGCGCACCAAGTATGATACATTATGTAAAGAAGACTTCTACGTTGGAAATAGAATAAATGTCTTTTCCCGTCAACTTCATCTGGTCGACTATGGAGACCAATACACTGCCCGTAGGGTTGGCAGTAAAAAGGAGAAGTATGTTTTACTCATTCATTATACACAGTAGTTTTCTCAAGTTTCTTGTAAATACAGATAGTCTTAATATTTTCATTTTCAACGCCTGTGTTCATATACGGCATCAGAAGATAAAATCGGCTTACTGCTTAAATCCTTTTTTGTTTGTCACATTCCTAACAAGTTGGGTCAGTTGGCTATGTCTCTTGCAGAGGGGCATTTTTAATAACAACTTGTAAGGCTCCTCTGTGTATATAAAACGAGCTGTCTCGCGTCATAATTCCAACTGTTTTCATGATACTTTTTATCCAGGCTCCGTTGTTTTTTTCTTATCACAAATTGATATGTAAAATGCTTTCAAGTAATAGCTACAAAATTACATATTTATGTGCAACGCATAATAATAAAAGCCAGTGGAATGGAATATAGGGCATATTTATGAAAGAATCCGAAAACCTTCCTTCTACCCCAAATGTAGTTGCATATAGAGTTACAGAAATCTGTTTTAGTAACCATGCTATCCTTTTGGCACTGTGATTTCTACAACACAGTACCACAATGGAGTGTTTAAAGGGAACCTGTCACCTCAAAAATGCATATAAAACCACCTGCATTACCTCATAGTGGTCCCCAGTAGGTTTGATCCTGTAGTCTGATGCTCCATAGATTAAAAAAAAACTATGTTGTAAGCGATATCAGCGCTATCTTGCTGGTCAGCCTGAAGTCAAGGGGGCAGCGGCCTCCTTGCTTCAAGTCAAGGTAGGCACGCCCCCTAACCGTCCCCTCTTTTGTGAGATTGACAGCCTGCAGTGTGGATCGCCTAGTTCTCTCGCATGCACGGTGTGCTCCTTGGTATTGCGCAATCCCATCTCCTGCTGCTGTTAGCCGTGTTTCAGGAGAGCACTGTGCATGCGCGAGACTTAGGCGATCCCGGCCACGCTGCAGGCTGTCAATCTCACAAAAGAGGGGACGGTTAGGGGGCGTGCCTACCTTGACTTGAAGCAAGGAGGCCGCTGCCCCCTTGACTTCAGGCTGACCAGCAAGATAGCGCTGATGGCGCTTACAACATCGTTTTTTGAACCTTTGGAGCATCAGACTACAGGATCAAACCTATGATTATTAACAAACTGGGGACCACTATGAGGTAATGCAGGTGGTTTTATATGCGCTTTTGAGGTGACAGGTTCCCTTTAACAAAAAAGTGCAGCCACCAATCACAACAAAAATTGTGTATTTTTATTTGGGCATATCCAAAGCCATATATACACCATTAGGATGCCCAAGCAGGTTTACTGCAGGGAGTAAAGCCTGTATTACACTGCATGATTGTTAGCGATCATCTGGCACTGTAATACTGCCACCGATTGCCCGATGAATGAGCAAATCCAGGCAATCCAAAATGATCGTTTGCAGGCGGCAGGTCGTGGTGTAATAATAATAATTTAATAATTATTAATAATAACGATCTGCCGCCTACCACTATACAGCTTGGGGACAAGCGATGGCATAGCGATCACTGCTCCTTATACTGTGGAGGAGATCGCTGCAAGACTGCTATAATCACAGGACTTTATTAATGGGTTTTGATGTTGATGAACTGTCCTCAGGATGGGAGCTCAGCTGCAGTAACCAGCACAGCAACAACACTGAAGGGAGCTGTGGTTCTCAGTGGTAGTTTCGTCGCTGCAGTATTTGAAGTGAATAGGAGAAGCTCTGCAGTAACCAGGCCTGACAGTGCTGTACAAGTGCATCTCAGTAAATAGGAATATCATCAAAAAGTTAATTAGTTTCAGTAGTTCACTTCAAAAAGTGAAAGACATATATGGATTCATTAAACAAGAGTGATCTAGTCCATGCATTTATTTCTGTTAATGTTGATGATTATGGCTTACAGCTAATCAAAACCCAAAAGTCAGTATCTCAGAAAATTAGAGTATTATATAAGACCAATTAAAAAATGATTTTTAATACAGTGTCGGCCTCCTGAAAAGTATATACAGTATATGCCCTCAGTACTTGGTTGGGGCTCCTTCTGCATGAATTACTGCATTAGTGCGTCGTGGCATGGAGGCGATCAGGTGGTGACACTGCTGAGGTGTTATGGAAGCCCATGTGTCTTTGATAGTGGCCTTCAGCTCTTCTCCTTCTCCATTATTGGATCTGGTGTCTCTCATCTTCAACTTGACAATATGGGGTTTAGGTCAGGCGAGTTTGCTGGCCAAGCACAGTGATACTGTGGTTATTAAACCAGGTATTGGTACTTTTGGCAGTGTGGGCAGGTGCCAAGTCCTGCTGGAAAATAAAAATTCCATCTCCCAATAAGCTTTTCAGCAGAGCGAAGCATGAAGTGCTCTAAAATTTCCTGGTAGACGGCTGCACTGACTTTGGACTTGATATAAGACCACCAGCAGATGACATGGCTCCTCAAACCATCACTGACTGTGGAAACGCCACACTGGTCCTCAAGAAACTTGGATTGTGTGCTTCTCCACTCTTCCTCCAAACTCTGGGACCTTCATTTCTAAATGAAATGCAACATTTGCTTTCATCTGAAAACAGGATTTTGGACCACTGAGCAACAGTCCAGTCCTTTTTCTCCTTAGCCCAGGTAGGATTCTTCTCTGGTTCATGAGTGGCTTGACACAAAGACTGAGACAGTTCTGGCTCATGTCCTGGATACGTCGGTGTGTCGTGGCTCTTAAAGCACTGACTCCAGCCGCAGTTTACTCCTTGTGAATCTTTCCCAAATGGTCTTATCTTGACAGTCTTTTCAAGGCTGCAGTTATCTCAACTTTTTCTACCACATGTTTTCCTTCCACTCAACTTTTCATTAATATGTTTGGATACAGCACTCTGCGAACAGCCTGCTTCTGTCAGTGAATGACTGTCTACTGGACAACTTTCAAGTCAGCAGTCTTCCCCATGATTGTGTAGCCTACTGACCCAGACTGAGTGACCATTTAAAGGCTTAGTAAACCCTTTCAGATGTTTTGTGTTAATTAGCTGATTAGAGTGTGACAGCGTGCGTCTACGATATTGAACTTTTTCACAATATTCTATTTTTCTGAGATACTGACTTTTGAATTTTCATTAGCTGCAAGCCATTATCTTCTACATTAAAAGAAATAAACTCTTGAAATAGATCACTCTGTGTGTATTGAATCTATATCGTATGAGTTTCACTTTTTTAAACTGAATTACTGAAATAAATTCACTTTTAGATAATATTCTAATTTATTGAGATGCACCTGTATAGTTTTGGTTCCTAGTTCTGGCACAGGAGCTTCTAAAAACACCTGATTGGTGGGGGTTCTGGGTGTTTTACCCCCCCCATCTGATATTGATAGCCTTTCCTAAGGATAGGTCATCAATATCATCAGCCCAGAAAACCCCTTTAACCCCTTAAAAACCAGGCCTATTTTCATTTTTTCCTCCCCACGTTCCAAAAGTCATAACTTTTTTTATTTTTCAGTTCACATAGCCATATGAGGGCTTATTTTTTGTGGGACAAGATGTGTTTTTTAATGCCACCATTTAATTTACCATGTCTTAAAAAAAGCGTAAAATTGAAGGGTAAAATTGAAAAAAAAAAACAGAATTCCACCAAACTTTTGGGGGTTTTGACATCATGGCGTTCTCTGTGTACTGAAAGTGACCGGACGTCCTTGTTCTTCTGCTCAATATGATTGTGGCGGTACCAAACTTGTGTAGTTTTTATTTTGTTTAACCACTTCCCGTCCGCCAATAATATATAAACGTCCGGGAAGTGGTTAATTATCTCTGAATGGACGTTTATGAACGTCCATTCAGATATAACAGCTGCACGCTAATCATACAGCTGCACAGCGGGGTACCTGCTGTCACTGACAGCAGGGTACCCCATAGAGAAGGCAGGGACCGTTCCCAGGGGTCCCTGCCTTGTTGATTGCTATATACACAGCGCTAACTGAGCGCTGTGTATACAGATCAGGAAGCGATATGTGCGCTTCCTGTTCCGGCCCGGCGGTCACGTGATCACTGGGGCCGGGAGAGTGCAGGAGCTGACGGGTCTTTCATAGACCCGATCAGCCTGTCTGAGGGTGTATTTCCCCTGTAACTGGGGCTACTATGTCAGCCCCAGTTACTGGAGAAATCAATAGTGTAAAAAAAAAAAAAAAAGTAAAGTTAAATGTCCCCCAGAGGTCTTGTATGACCTTATGGGGAACACAAAGTTTAAAAAAAATAAAATTAAAAATTAAAAAAAAATAGAGTATAAAAAATTAAAAAAAGTTTCACATATAAAAAAAATTATTTTCCCCAAAATAAAAATTGTTACAAATAAAAATAAATAAATAAAATAGACATATTTGGTATCACCGTGTCCGCAACGACCGGCTCTATAAAAATATCACATGATCTACCCCATCAGTTAAACGCCATAAAAATAAATAAACATTACGCCAAAACAGATTTTTTAATTACCTCACCTATTAAAAACCATAATATCAATCAATCAAAAAGTTGTATGTATCCCAAAATGGTAGCAATAAAAACGTCACCTTATTCCGCAAAAAATGAGCCCCCACACAAGATCATAGTCAGAAAAATGAAAAAAAAAATGGCTCTTAAAAAAATGCAACACAAAAACGTGATTTTTTTTTTCTAAGAATGCTCTTATTGTGTAAAACGTAAAAAAAATTATAGACATAGACATATTTGGTATTGTTGCGTCCGTAACAACCGGATCTATAAAAATATCACATGATCTACCCCATCAAGTGAACGATGTAAACAAACAATATAGAAAAATGCCCCTAAACTGCTTTTTTTGTGACTTAACCTCCCAAAAATGAGATAAAAAGTGATCAGAAAGCCGGATGTACCCTAAAATGGTGCCAATAAAAAGCACAGATTGTCCCGCAAAAAATAAGCCCTCACGCAGCTCAGACCACAAAAAAATTAAAAAGTTATCGCTTTTGAAAACCCATGACCGAAAATTCCATGGTAGAAAATGCAGATGCTGCTCCTCCCCTTCTGAGCCCTGGCGTATCCCCAAATAACAGTTTACGACCACATGTGGGGTGTTTCTGCAAATTTCTGTTAACCCTTGATGTGTTACAGGAAAAAAATGATTAAAATGGAAAATCTGCAAAAAAAAGGGAAATTTTGAAATTTCACATCTATTTTGCTTTAATTCCTGTGGAATACTTAAAGGGTTAACAACATTTCTAAAACCAGTTTTGAATAGTTTGAGGGGTGTAGTTTCTAAAATGGGGTCATTTATGGGTGGTTTCTATTATGTAAGCCCACAAACTGACTTCAGAACTGAACTGGTCCTTAAAGGGAACCTGTCATCTCCGAAACACCCCCTGAACTAGAGTAAGCGGTGTATAGTGTAAGTGATGCTGAATCAGAATATGTAAGTTTTATCTTCATACTCACTTCCATTCTGATTCTGTGCTCCCACAAATCAGCAGTAAAATGCACTCAGTGGACTCCGGTGCTCACTCACATAATGGAGAGGACTCAAAGAAGAGTCCTGTGAATGTATTTTACTGCTGGTTTGTGGGAGCACAGCGTCAGAATGGAAGTGAGTATGAAGATAAAACTTACATATTCGGATTCAGCATCACTTACACTATACAACGCTTACTCTAGTTCAGGGGGTGTTTTGGAGATGACAGGTTCCCTTTAAAAAAAAGTTGATTTTGCAAATTTTCAAAAATTGCTTCTAAAATTCTAAACCTTCTTATGTCCTAAAAAAATAAAATGTCACTACCAAAATGATGCCAACATAAAGTAGACATATGGGGAATGTCAATTAGTGAGTATTTTATGGGGTATCACTATCTGTCTTAAAAGCAGAGTTTAAATTTAGAAAACAGTGAATTTTTTCAAATTTTCGTGAACTTTTGGATTTTTTTATAAATAAAAGTAAAACAAATCGACTCAAATTTACCATTAACTTGAAGTACAGTGTGTCACGAGAAAACAATCTCTGAATCGCTTGGATAAGTAAAAGCGTTCCAAAGTTATTACCACATGAAGTGACACATGTCAGATTTGCAAAATTAGGCCTGGTCAGGAAGGGGGTAAGTGGCCCGGATGGGAAGTGGTTAATTACTTTAAGAAAAAAAAAACCTTTGAAAAAAAATTTCTTTGCATCACCATATTCTGACAGAGCTGTCTGAGGGCTTGTTTTTTTATGTAACAAACTGTAGTTTTTATTGGTACCATTTTTATGGTATGTACTACTTTTTGATCACTATTATTCAATTTTTTTTGGGGAACAAGATGACAAAAAAATTACATCACTGCGTTAACAGCACAGGAAATTTTTAAAATATTTTATTAGTTCAGACATTTTTGGACCTGGTGATACCAAATATGTTTATTTTTTTATGTTTTATATATTTTTATATGTAAAATTGGGAAGGGGGGGTGGATTTAAACTTTTAATATTTTGATGTTTTTTAAAAAATAACTTTTTTCCCCCCTTTTTTTTAATAACTATAAGCTGCCTTAGGGGACTAGTACATGTGATCTTTTGATCCCTTGTTCTATTCACCCTAATAGAGATCAGCATGGAGATTGCCATCACAGGCCTGGAGCGTTTCAGCAGCATCCACTCTGCCATGGCAACCGATCTGAGCCTGTGATTTCACTGCATGGGCTCCGATCGGAAGGCAGAGAGAGCTGCATCCCTCTGCCTTAACTCACAGGTGACCAGCTTTGATTGCGGCACCTGGGGGGATAAAATGACAGAGGTGGCACAATCGCCGCTCCCCGCTATTGCGCCCAGTGACAGCTGTATGACACAGCTGGCACCTGCCGCGTGTGGAGCGGGCTCATTGCAGAGGCCCGCTCCATACAAATGTGGGTACATAACGCCGTACATGTACTGCGTTATGCGTTAAGGGGTTAACTAATAAGATTTCTTTTACAGACATGAACTTACAATTATTTAAGTTAGGCTACTCTCACATCAGGTAGAGGAACAGACTGCCGGAGTTCAGTATATCTGGCTTAGGGCCCGTTCACACGACTGTGTGAACGGGTCCGCGCCTATTCTGTAAAATTGTGGAATAGGTGCGGGCCCATTCACCTCTATGGCCGCGGCTCCGTAAGAAAATATAGAACATGTCCTATACTTGTCCGCAACAGCGGACAAGTATAGGCATTTTCAATGGGGCGCCCGGCCGTGTGTTCCACCGGGCGGCACCCGAAATGTTACCACGGTCGTGTGAACGGGCCCTTAGGCTACTTTCACACTAGCCTTTCTATTTTCCTGTATTGAGTTCCATCATAGGATCTCAATCCCAGAGAAAAACTCTTCCGTTTTGTTCCCATTCATTATCAATGGGGACAGAACGTAACTGAACAGATTGGAGTGCTCCAGAATGCATTCCTTTCCGTTTTGTTGCGTTCTCATAGGATGTGGAACAAGACGGATCCGTCATGACCCACAATGCAAGTCAATGGGGACGGATACGTTTAGTCTGACACAATAGAAAACGGATCCGTCCCCCATTGACTTTCAGTGGAGTTCATGACGGATCCGTCTTTGCTATGTTAAAGATAATACAAATGGATCCGTTCATAATGGATGCAGACGGTTGTGTTATCAGAACGGAAGCGTTATTGCTGAGCCCTGCCGGATCCAGCAAAAACGCTAGTGTGACAGTCGCCATAGTTGGATAATACCATGAATTGCCTCATCCCTATTGATTATAACAGGATCTGACGGGTATCCGGATGATTTCTGGCAGGCAGAAATGCTGGTTTTTGGTCTGACAAAAAGTTCTGCGTGCATGACAAATCCTCGTTCCAAAAAGCTTTTGAAGCCTATTAGTATTTTATTATTTATTCCATTTATACAGCATTTACGGTATATATTCTGCAGCGCTGTGCAGATTGCCATCACTCACATCAGTTTCAATCCCTAATGGGAAACCCCATGAAAGTATGGGGAAAACATACAAACCTAGGACCCCAGGAATGCAAGGCCACAGTGCTAACTACTAAGCTACCATGAGGCCTATTCTCTAAGACTCCATGAGATACTGTGGCTATCTGTGTATCTGCTGGTCTCCAGAGCATGGCTCATCTCCTTGGTACGATGTATGTCTGGGGAACAACGCCTTATAAAGCACTAACACTGAACCGGCAGTACTGTCAATCATAGAAATAGACAGACATGGTTTGCAGTGAGGGCCACAGTGTTGTACATCTGCTGTTGTGCATTTTCACATATTTAAAGCATTTGTGGTTGCCTAGGTGGTGAGATTTTCCTAACCTGTGGCTCTCGTTCCTTTAGGACTCTGGCTATGATCAAACCTGATGCGGTTCCAAAGATGGGCTCAATCATGGAGTCAATTATAGATACAGGATTCACTATTACCAATGCCAAGATGGTTTTATTGTCTCGGTAAGTATCTGACTGAGAAATGTCCTGCTTCAAGAGAAAGATTAATGAGGAAAATGAGAAAGTGAGATTTATGAAGGTCAGAAAAGCCTTGTTTTTTTTTTATTATTGCTTTATTGACAAGTTGTATGAAGTGACAAGATTTTCTCTCCAGCCCTGGTCGTCTATCAGTAGTTTCCTCTGATTGTGTCAGAAAAATGAGAACGATATGTGCTGCGTTGTCTTCCCTGTGAAATGCTGGTGCTTCTAGGAAACATTTGAAAGCAGCTCTGCATCTGGAGAATATCTTCATTTTATATTTTGTAGGAGCACCAATGTATGTCGCCTGGACTGGTCTCAGGCTAGGGGCTGGAAGTGCTCCGATCTTGACTCATAGGGAGGCACTGGTGAGAAGGTTCTCTTTCTTGGGAGATACGTCTTTGTATATTCATTTCCCATGGAGTACTTCCAATAAGTCTCCACACAGGACTGGTCTCTTTAAGGAGAATCAGCATCCTGCCTAAGTCACTTCCTTGGCATTGCACTGAACCAGCCTAAATCCTACTATGTACTGATGAGGGGCATGCACTGTGAAACTTCTGTCTATGGATAGGTATCTGGCTTAGGTATATTTCCTTGTTAAATTCCAAGGCTTGTTGGATCTTGACTCATAAGGAGCCACTTCCAATAGGTGGTACTTGCGGGTTGGTTCTCTTTCTTGGGAGATACCTCTTTGCATATTCGTTTCCCATGGAGCTTTGCCTATAAGTCTCCATACAGGACTGGTCTGTTTAAGGAGATTCAGCACCCTGCCTAAACAAACACACACTTCTAGGCTGAACCAAGTTTGTATATGTATGGAGAAATTGGGAAAGATAGCTCTCGAAGGTGTCTGAGCTTAGGTCTCTAGAGCAGCCAGCTCCATTAACCACCTAACGAGGACCTGTCACAACTCCTGACATGTCTCTTTTAGTAAATAATTGAATTCTATATGATATGACCATTCTGGAGCATCTTTTCTTATAACTGTATGATGTCACTGTATTATTCCTACTAGAAAATTCTGAATGCACAGTAAGCTTGGTGTTACCAGTTGGGATATATCCCTGCACAGTCTGATATTGTCTAATCAGTGCTAGCAGTAGCAGACTGTGCAGCAACTCATCTCTTTGACAAAGGGAATGGCAACTTATGCAAGTTCTTCTAATAGGAATAACAGAGGAACGACAAAACAGGTAATTATAAAACAAAAAGGTGCTTTCAAATAGTTTTTGCATGGGGAATGCAAGTAGTTACTTAAAAATACACGTTCTCTTTAAGCCTTTCAGTCCATTACTACCTGAGCATGGCCTGTGCAGAAACTGTAGCACACAAGTAGAGGACAAGGGAACACTGCCAAGAGCAGATGTGATTCTGAGTGCATTACAATGTCTGATTCTTGCAATATATCTCACCGGGTGATTAAACCTCAGGCCAAACTATTGTGTAGATAACTTCCTCTGCAGATAAGATACTTCAGATAAAGATATCGAATCACCTAAACCTTTACGTATTTAGGAAAATCTATCTATCTATCTATCTATCTATCTATCTATCTATCTATCTATCTATCTGTCTATCTGTCTATCTATCTATCTAGTATCTATCTATTATCTATCTATCTATCTATCTATCTATTATCTATCTATTATTCTATCTATCTATCTATCTAATATCTATCTAATATCTATCTATCTATCTATCTATCTATCTATCTATCTATCTATCTGTCTGTCTGTCTGTCTGTCTATCTATCTAGTATCTATCTATCTATCTATCTATCTATCTATCTATCTATTATCTATCTATCTATCTATTATCTATCTATTATCTATCTATCTATTATCTATCTATTATCTATCTATCTGTCTATCTATCTATTATCTATCTATCTAATATCTATCTATCTATCTATCTATCTATCTATCTATCTATCTATCTATCACTTATCTATATATCTATCTCGTATCAATTTCTTTCTGTCTATTGGCATATTGCATGCTATGTTTTGTTCGTAAATACATTATACATATTACACAGAAAGGGCTCATGCACACAAACTTTTTTTTTCTGTGTCCGTTCTGTATTTTTTGCGGAACCATTCACTTCAATGGGGTCGCAAAAAAACAGAAATGACTCTGTGTGCATTCCGTGTCCATATGTCTGCATGGACTTCAGCGAAAAAATAGAACTTGTCCTATTATTGTCTGCATTAGGGGTCTTTCACACGAACGGATCCTGTGCATGGAATCATTACGGACAAGGATAGGATTGTTCTATTAGGGGTAGCTGTTCCGTTCCACAAAATGCATAATGCATCTGGACGGTACCTGTGTTTTGTGGATCCGCAATTTGCGGACTGCAAAACATCCAATGGTCATGTGCATGAGCACATAAAGGGCTCATTCAGATGGCTGTATTCTGTCTGCAAAAATGCGGATCCGTTTTTTTGTGGACTGGTCAGCATGTCTGCAGAAAAACGGATTGCAGTCCGTATTTTTGCGGACCCATAGACTTCAATGGGGCCACGTCCTGATTTTCACTGACAAGTGTAGGACATGTTTCATTTGTTTTGCGGAGCTTGGAATGGAAGAAAAGGGCCCCACAGAAGTGAATGGGTCAGCATTTTTGCGGACAGCGTACGGCCGTCTGAATGGGCCCAAACGGGTATAAAATGTCCTTCTGAAATAACACCTATGAGTTCCACCTAGACAGCAGAATTACTCCTTGGCTCATTGCCTTTTGCAGTCCAATCTGCATATTGCTGTCTCTGCAATCTTTCACCAAACCTCGATGAACTGCTGTCTTTTTCACTGCCACAGAATTTATCCTTAAAGGGTTCTATACCTTTTCTTACTTATGAACTATCCTTTGGATAGGTCATCAGCATCTGATTGGCTATTTCATGTGGCCTGGGTGCAGTTCAGCCCCATTAACCACTTCACGTCCGCCCGTTGACTATAAACGTTCGTGAAGTGGTTGTTTATTTCTGAATGGACGTTTCTGAACGTCCATTCAGAAATAGCAGCTGCACCCTAATCATGCAGCTGCACAGTGGGGTACCTGCTGTCAGTGACAGCAGGGTACCCTAAAGAGAAGGCACCGACCGTTCCCAGGGGCCCCTGACTTGTAGATCGGTGTATACACAGCGCTCACCGAGTGCTGTGTATACAGAGCAGGAAGCGCTATTGCGCTTCCTGTTTCGGCCCGGCGGTCACGTGATCGCCGGGGCCATGAGAGTGCAGGAGCTGTCGGGTCTCTCATAGACCCGATCAGCCCTTCAGCCCTGCACTGAGGCTGTACAGCATAGTATTATGCTGTACAGCCTCTCTGGTGATGTATTTCCCCTGTAACTGGGGCTACTATGTCAGCCCCAGTTACAGGAGAAATCAAGTGTAAAAAAAAATAAGTGAAGTTAAATGTCACCCTGAGGTCTTGTATGACCTTATGGGGACACAAAGTGTAAAAAAATAAATAAAAAAATAATAAAAAAATAGAGTATTATATAAAAAAAAACACATATAAAAAAAAATAATTTTCCCCCAAATATGTCATTAAAAAAAATGTTACAAATAAAAATAAATAAATAAAATAGACATATTTGGTATCACCGCGTTCGAAATGACCGGCTCTATATAAATATCACATGATCTACCCCATCAAGTGAACTTCGTAAAAAAAATCTAAATAATTTTTATTAGATTTTTTTTTACACAGTTCACTTGATGGGGTAGATCATGTGATATTTATATAAAAATTATGCCAAAACAGCTTTTTTTTTGTCTCCTTACCTACCAAAAAACATAATATCAAACAATCAAAAAGTCGTATGCATCCCAAAATGATAGCAATAAAAACGTCACCTCATCCCGCAAAAATGAGCCCCCACACAAGATCATAGCCCGAAAAATGAAAAAAAAGGCTCTTAAAAAATTGCAACACAAAAACATGATTTTTTTTTCTAAAAATGCTCTTATTGTGTAAAACGTAAAAAAATAAATAAATAAAAAATAGACATATTTGGTATCGTTGCGTCCGTAACAACTGGCTCTACAAAAATATCACATGATCTACCCCATCAAGTGAACGGTGTAAAAAAAAAAAAATATCGAAAAATGCCCCTAAACTGCTTTTTTTTAATTTAACCTCCCAAAAATTAGATTAAAAAGTGATCAGAAAGGCGGATGTACCCCAAAATGGTGCCAATAAAAAGCACAGCTTGTCCCGCAAAAAAATAAGACCTCGAGCAGCTCAGTCCACAAAAAAATTAAAAAGTTATCACTCTTACAAACCATGACAAAAAATCCCATGTTAGAAAATGCAGATGCTGCTCCGCCCCTTCTGAGCTCTGGCGTATCCCCAAATAACAGTTTACGACCACATGTGGGGTGTTTCTGCAAACTGCAGAATCGGGGTAATAAATATTGAGTTTTGTTTTGTTGTTAACCCTTGATGTGTTACAGGAAAAAAAATGATTAAAATGGAAAATCTGCAAAAAAAGTGAAATTTTGAAATTTCACATCTATTTTGCTTTAATTCCTGTGGAATACTTAAAGGGTTAACAACATTTCTAAAACCAGTTTTGAATAGTTTGAGGGTGTAGTTTCTAAAATGGGGTCATTTATGGGTGGTTTCTATTATTTAAGCCCACAAACTGACTTCAGAACTGAACTGGTCCTTAAAAAAGTTGATTTTGCAAATTTGCAAAAATTGCGTCTAAAATTCTAAACCTTCTACTGTCCTAAAAAAATAAAATGACACTACCAAAATGATGCCAACATAAAGTAGACATATGGGGAATGTAAATTAAAAAGTATTTTATGGGGTATCACTATCTGTCTTAAAAGCAGAGAGATTCAAATTTAGAAAACAGTGAATTTTTTCAAATTTTCGATAACTTTTGGATGTTTTTATAAATAAAATGAAAACTTATTGACTCAAATTTACCATTAACTTGAAGTACAATGTGTCACGAGAAAACAGTCTCAGAATCGCTTGGATAAGTAAAAGCGTTCCAAAGTTATTACCACATGAAGTCACACATGGTCAGGAAGGGGGTAAATGGCCCAGATGTGAAGTGGTTAAAGTGAATGGGACTGAGCTGCGCCCAGGCCATGTGAAATAGTCATAATGTCACTGGTCTGTGGGAAGCAGCGAGAAGGCCAGCGAGCTGATCGATGGGGGTCCTGGGTGTCTGACCCCCGGTAATCAGATGCTGATGACCTATCCATCCATCTATCTGTAGATTATCAGTAAGAAAGGGGTTCTCTCGTGGGTGAGCGTGTGCTCTGGCCCTTTCATATACTATACAATATCATTGGTGTGCATTTCTATCAGGCTGCTCAGCCATGATGGTATATCGTAGGCAAGACCAAATCATTACCATCTATGGTAGAGCAGTGTAGTGAGGCCCAACCCCATCATCCCCCTTAGCAGCTCTTCCAAGTGGTGACCAGTCCTGCTTACATTGAAGACAGGTTGCCTGCATCCATTTTAAATCATTCCCAAAGAGACCCTTTAAGATGTTGGTCTTAATGTTCTCATGTCTGGCAGTGTATTAGTTGTTAGTTGACATATACAGTGAATGAGGCTGAGCTGCGCCCAGACCATGTGAAATAGTCATAATGTCACTGGCCCGTGGGAAGCAGCGAGAAGACCGTCTTCTCAAACAGCTGATCGATGGGGGTCCCAGGTGTCTAACCCATGATGATCAGAGGCTGATGAATTATCCATCCATCTATCCATAGATTATCAGTAAGAAAGAAGTCTCTAGGGGTTGAGCGTGTGCTCTGGCACTTGCATATTCTATACAATATCATTGATGTGCATTTCTATCAGGCTGCTCAGCCATGATGGTATATCGTAGGCAGGACCAAATCATTACCATCTATGGTAGAGCAACGTAGTGAGGCCCAACCCCATCATCCCCCTCAGCAGCTCTGCAAGTAGTGACCAGTCTTGCTCACATTCTAGGACAGGCTGCCTGCACTCATTTTAAATCTTTTTTGAAGAGACCCTTTAAGATATTCCTCTTACTGTACTGATGTCTGGCAGTGTATTACTTGTTTCTTGACACATGCAGAGCTCTTTGGAGCTAATTAGTTTAGTCAAATCTGGCAGGGATCATTTTAGGCTCTCCTATTTACACCTCTGTCTGTTTGAACAGAAGCAGTAATTGGACGGTGTGTAAAATGAAGATCAGCAGCAAACATTACAACTATAGCTTCTCATTGATCATAGTAACATTTACACAAGGCATTGTTGACTAGTATACGGCTGTTGTGACATCTCTCCATCAGCTACAGAGACACTCCAGCAGAAAAAACTTGGGGGGTGACTTTTAAAGGGACACTTTTTTATTTTTTATTTTTTACAATTTTTGGCTACTTTTTCATTTCAGCAGTACTAAGCCACTGAAAATTAAATATAAAATACTGTTCTCCTATAGCAGCTAGTACAAATGATAAGACCTCCTATATAGATACGTAATCCATTGTCAGTTTACTGCTGCTGTGAGGGGATGGCAGTATCTGCTAGCATAATAATAGATGTAGAATTGGGGTGACAACATGACATCTCTTGTTCTCCAGATAGGCCTAGAGGAAGCTGTCCACAGAAGAGCATTGCATTGACTAGTGTAATGTAAGTCACCCCACCTCCCACCTCTCTGGCGGCAGTAATGGCCTAAGTGAGTTAAGCAAGACTGTTTGTCGTGCTAATATTCCAAATAAAGAGGACGTTAAAGAGCCAGGACAGGAAGTAGAGTACAAAAAAATTGGTTGTTAATATGTAATTGAACCTTTGATGGAGGTGCCCTTTAAAAGTCGTTTTAAAGGGGTTGTCTAGCAAGGCAGCATTTTTAGTAAAGTACTCAGCCAGTAATTAGCTGAGCTGACATTTCCTGTGTTAAAGGAGTTATCCCATCACTGATGTAAAAATGAGAATCAGACATCCTATAGCACATGAATGTCTCTTTCAGCTCAGCAGGTGTGTCCTTTCTGCTGTATTTCTTTCCCTGTAACTACCACATTCTAACAGAAGATATGGCTGGTGGCAGTTGAATATTTAAACTGAGCGCTTGCGACTACCTCAGGGAGGTGGATGGAGAAAAAAAGAAAATAGCAAACAGCAGGTGGCGCTATACAGATACATTTTATTGAATAACTCAGTGGCTATGCTAAATTTTTAATTACATGCTATTACAGAAGTATTCAGATCCAGGTGCTGGTTTGAAAAATGACGATTATTTTTCATGGCACAACCCCTTTAAGATTGGAGGAAGGAGAAGGGCATAGTAAGCATCAGAACAGGAGTGGTGAGGGATCAGTGTGGGTGAATATCATTTTTTTTTCATCTTTTTTTTTTTATACCACTCCGAGCACTTTAGTTAAAATTTTGCCCCCTGGAAAACCCCTTTAACCTTATATGCTTTAGCACTCCATCCAATCTTGTAGTTATATTGAATAGATGGGGAACCTAAGGGCTGTAGGGCCTGTACAGTAAAGCTGGCCATGTACATTAGGTGAATTTCAGCCAAACTCATCGATTTTTACCCTACCATCTAACTTGTATGGGGCGGGGGTGCTCTGACTCTCATCATACGGGAGAAGTCAGGTGAAAGCAGAGTTCGACAAGCTGGGTTTCAACATGCGCAATCCTTTTCTTCTCAAGGGAGATAAGCCTCCACCAGAGGTGTCCAGAGTATGTTCCTTTCTCTCAGTTGAGCATACATGCACACTTGGCCGAGAGTGCATGTCTATACCCTGGTTGGAACAAATGTCAGCCACCTTAACAGTGAATTATACCCACCAAAAGAAGAGAAAACGGGGGAAGAGATATATCAAAATTACTTTATTAGTACCAAAATATAAAACCACAATTAAAATAAAGTAGTAAAAAATAGTGCTAGCATAAACCACACATCAGGTATAACAATCATCAAACGGAACAGACAGGGAAGGTAAAGTGCAACTATAATCACATAATTCCAGGCGTCCAAGTCTTTAGATTACATCCAGCATATCCAATGTTTGAAGTCAAAGTACATATACCGTGTTTCCCCGAAAATAAGACAGGGTCTTATTTCTTTTTTTTCTCTGAAAAATGGGTTAGGGCTTATTATCGGGGTAGGTCTTATTTTTGCCCCCACTGTATATATACCGGTATTTCTTTTTTGCCCCCACTGAACATATATGTCATTTTTGGCCCCTCTGAATATATACCAGTATGTCATTTTTTTGCCCCCGGGCCCCTGTGCACACACAGATAAAAAATATACTTACCTCAACTCCGCTCCAGACTTCTTCTTCTCACCCAATCCTGTCATCCCGTCAACCAGTGTGATCCCGGGAGACCTGGCATTGAAGTCACATCTTGCGGGATCCTCACAGGGGAGACGTCTTGCAGCGCCGGATAGGGTATGGGTATAGGGGTGTGTATAGGTAACTAACTGCGCAGCACTGCATACTATAGTACGCAGCATTGCGCAGGTAGCGCCACCAGCAGAGGCCCTGACTGGCCATTAAAATCACTTGCGGGGCTGCGCCCCCTGGGCCAGGACCGTAACCCTATTCTCAGTGTATCCTCAATGTACCTAGGGCTTATTTTTGGAGTAGGGCTTATATTTTAAGCCTACTCCAAAAACAGGGCAAAATAGCACTAGGGCTTATTATCGGGGTAGGTCTTATTTTTGGGGAAACAGGGTAGATATAAGTATCCTAATGCAAACAAATCCCATAATAATAAATAATGACCCCATGAAATATAAAAAGTCAATGCTATCATACCTTCCTTGCTGTACTGTACCCCGACGCGCGTTTCACCTACTGCTTCATCAGGAGGTGAACATCATATGCCATCCAGGCCCTATTTATACCCCTTTCCTTACCACTAAATTATAACCATGTGTGTCACTCGCCTGAAGAATATTATCAACGGGCCGAGTGTACCGGAAATGACAAACCGGAAATGATGTGTCCGTAAAATCAGTATGTATATAACTGCACAAGTCATCGTAGCGAAAATATCAATAGCGGACAATATCACCAGCGAAAATTCGCAACGCAGGTTCCCAAAGATCATAATATAAGGAATATTAAATACGCATGTCAAAATGATGTTCACCTCCTGATGAAGCAGTAGGCGAAACGCGCGTCGGGGTACGGTACAGCAAGGAAGGTATGATAGCATTGACTTTTTATATTTCATGGGGTCATTATTTATTATTATGGGATTTGTTTGCCTTAGGATTCTTATATCTATATGTACTTTGACTTCAAACATTGGATATGCTGGATGTAATCTAAAGACTTGGACGCCTGGAATTATGTGATTATAGTTGCCCTTTTTCCTTCCCTGTCTGTTCCGTTTGATGATTGTTATACCTGGTGTGTGGTTTATGCTACCACTATTTTTCACTACTTTATTTTAATTGTGGTTTTATATTTTGGCACTAATAAAGTAATTTTGATATATCTCTTCCCCCGTTTTCTCTTCTTTTGGTGGGTATAATTCAATTGAGCTCTTTTGCGGGGTTTAAATATTAATATATGTATATATATATATATATATATATATATATATATATATATATATATATTCTTTGGGAGCCTAATTTTATATGTATTGACACCTTAACAGTGAGCATCTCTAGGCTGAAATTATTTAGTGGCTATATTGATTTGTACTGGTTGTAAGGTTGAAAGAAAAAGCAGTTTTTAACAGTTTCATGTTTTGTGTTCTAGTGCTGAAGCCATGGACTTCTACAGTGAACATCAAGCAAAATCTTTTTTTAAGTAAGTGATTGGTATTGCTAGCTAAATAAATTGCTCCACCATCCTAGATTTTTAGATTTTTATTTATGGTCTAATTCCAAGCAGACAAAGGAAATCATACTCTGTGGGACTACCGTAAATGACAACAGGACTTCCATAGAATTGAATGGAAGGTGGTGTGGCCACCGCTCTATTCAAATGGGTGAACACAGGGCCCCTGTTCTTGCCGTTAGAAGGGGCCAAATTGATCGTACCCCGCTGGTCAGACATGTATTCCCTATCCTGTGGACAACCCCTTTAGTAAAGATTATTTGCAGAGTTATTTAATTTCTTTTTAATCAAAATATATTAGAGAAATTCAGCAAATTAGTTTCAGGGGTAGGCATACCCTTTAAGAATTCTCCCCTTTTAAGTGCTGTAGGTGAGTTCCTAAAACTTTTAACATGGTTGAAAACAAGGCAAAAAAGATCATATACATAAAGGCAAGGAATCCAGCAACAGGTACTTGGGTAGACTGTTAAAATGTCAACTTTAAGGGTTTTCCAGGAGTTAAGAAAATGAAAATTCTTAAATATTATTAATTATAAATATATTCCCAAATCCCTTTCATTAGTTTTAATGGCTTGTTTTGTCTAGGGAGCAATCATCAGGGGAAACAAAATGGCTGCCGTCTTATTAGTACACACAAAACCTGTCCTAATCACACATCAGGACAAGTTACTTCACAACACTGAGGTAAAGAGCTGCCTCATCCTCCTTTCTGCTCAGCTTGTCAGGGGTTATGGTCCTGAATACAGCTGATAAGATCTTCATCTGAGTCTCTGTGGGAATGGAGCTCATGAGGAGACAAAGTACAGAGAGGATGGAAAAGACAGACTGTGGTAATGGAAACTGCATACAAGAGCTGCTCATCAGCTATATCCTCACCCTCCTCTCTGTATTTCATGTCTGCTCATGAACTCCATTCCTACAGAGGTTGAGCTGAAGATTTTACCAGCCTTGTTCAGGATCATTCATAATCCCTGACGAGTAGAGCAGAGCAGAGCAAAGAGGAGGCTGAGGTAGCTCTTTACCTCAGTTTGTGATTAGGACAGGTTTTGTGTGTAGGATGGCGGCCAGTTTATTTCAATTGATTGCTCCCCAGAAAAAAGAAGCCATTATAACTAATGAAAGGTATTTGGGAATATATTGATAATAAAGTAATATTTAAGTATTTTAAATAATTTTATTTTCTCATTTCCGGGAGAACCCCTTTAATGAAAAAGGTTAAACGCACACATCATAACTCATGTAGGAAAAGTGGTTTCAAAAAAGAACCTTAATTATATGTAAAGCTATGAATTAAAGTTTGAATTTTAATAGTCTACCCAGGTACTTGTTGCCTTTATGTGTTGGATCTATTGAGATTCAGGATTTCTCTCAGCAAGGCATCTTGGCTGAGGACTTATTTACAGCAGACGGGAGAGCTGAAGCTTCCTATTTTCTTATAAAAACAAAATCCAATGTTGCATTAATAAAAGGGAACCGGTTTGATGACCATTTCCTGTTGAGTCAGTGACCACATTATGATTTTTTTACGATCTTAGTCCACCAACCATTTTGTCACCTTTTGAGGTTGGGGAACAGCTTGAAAAGTTTTCTTCATTTTTCTGTGTTTGTGTAAGGTGTGAGAGGTGCAAGATACTAGTGACATATGCAGCCTTCCAGTGACCCCAGGGGTCATCCAGGAACTTTTCTTTATGTCATCACCCCAATCAAAGAGTATACATGCTCACATTTAGTGGGGTCTTTTTTTTTTTTTTTTTTTAACGAAACAGGTACTCACCCCCTGTAACTTACCACGACATTTGTCATAGCAGAATTTCAATTTTGTTTCATTTTTACAGAATATTATTTCTTGTGTTAGCTAAGCATGATCGCCAAAGTTGGTGGCACTGAATGTCCTTTGTGGTCCCAAAATGTGAATCTGGGCACCTTCACCACACCACAAAACATGGTATGAGTGAGTTATCGGTTAAAGGAAACGCTACAAAAATGATTGGAGAAGATGACAGCATTAAGGGGGCATTACTAAGGATATTTGATGAATGCCTGATAAGTTCCACTTCTGAAAGTCCCCTCTACTGTTCACTAACTTAAAACGGTTTTCCAAGATTTTATAACTGATGACTAGAGATGAGTGAACGTGCTCGAAACGAGCACTGTACCGCTCGGCTCCCCTGCGCTCGCATGGGCGCAGGCAGCCGCTTCCGTCCTCCTCGGGCGAGCGCAGGGGAGCCGAGCGGTACAGTGCTCGTTTCGAGCACGTTCGCTCATCTCTACTGATGACCTATCCTCTGGAAAGGTCATCAGTATCTCATCGGTCAACACCCTCGACCACCAATGACCTGCTGTGTGAGAAGGCACCAGTGCTTCAATGAGCACCTTTCTCCGTGTTTGCCAAGCACAGCGCCGTACATTGTACAGTGGCTGTGCTTGGTATCGCGCTTATACCCATTTACTTCTATGGGTCTGAGCTGCTCCTAGGCCACGTGACCGATGAACGTGATGTCACATGGCCTAGGAAAAGCTAAGAGAAGGCCACGGTGCTCACAGGAGCGCTGGTGCCTTCTCAGACAGCTGATCGGCGGGGGTTCCCGGGTGCCAGACCCCCACAGATCAGATACTGATGACCTATCTTGAGGATAGGTTAGCAGTTATAAAGTTTCAGAAAATCCCATTAAAGCAATTGTGCAGCAGACACTTTTTACATAGTAATTAAATAATAAGTGATGTCTTTGCTATTTGTGGAAAAAAATGAAAAGGGGTTTATTAGCATTTTGACCATATTCATATTCACAATACTTCTGGTGAAAAAAGCCCCACCTAGTGCTGTCAGCAGTTTAGCATGGTAAAAACTGCTAACAGACCCCCTTTAAATGCATCTTACTTAGCCTTTTCTGTAACTCCCTCAGAGATCAATGGAGAGAAGCTGTGACAGCATTGTATTAAGTGGGGGAATGTGTATGCTGAATGGTGACTGAATCGATTAAAGGGGTATTTCAGTTTTTATTTAACTTATTTTTTTATATAATAATACAATTTTCTAATATATATGTGTTTAAAATTCTGCATACATACCTTTCTTACATCAGGAGTTGACCTCTATATGTAGTAGTATGGTATAGCCCACATATCAGTCCATGGCCTAACTGAAACATGGCATCAGTCATGTGACACTCTACACATCCTGTAATTAGTAAGCAAGAGTGCTACATGACATACATGTGCTGCCTCAGCACATAGGGCACATCCATGTGATAATTAAAGGGGTTATCCGACACTAACAAATACCCTCCCATATGACGGGCCCCTCACACTGATTCTACTTACTTGGCTTCCTGCGCCGCTCTTGGTCCCTGCACCGCCACTGCTGCTTCTCCCCATGCGTGGATGAAAACAGGAGTGTCACCCGCGATACTAGGGAGGCTCGTCACCGGCTGTCATTGGGTGCTCCCCAGCACCGGATGTTTTCAGGTAAGTAGAGTCAATGTGG
The DNA here is from genome assembly GCA_900303285.1 of Rhinella marina. Classification (NCBI taxonomy): domain Eukaryota; kingdom Metazoa; phylum Chordata; class Amphibia; order Anura; family Bufonidae; genus Rhinella; species Rhinella marina. Next base: position 706,924 of record ONZH01019791.1, on the reverse strand, counting down.
GGGTCTGGCATATGGGGGAGCATTTGTTAGCGTCGGATAATCCCTTTCAATAGGACTAGTGTTGGAATAATGATTTTTATTGTGCTTATTACAATAACTACATCACTGTGGTGGCTTGTCTCTAGGTGATGTTTAAAATGGCTGCCTATATCTGGCTGATGTCATATTATTAATAAAATGTTAAAAAAAAAAAAACACTTCTACATAGACACTGACAGACCTAATGTTGAGGTGCTGCTGTAGGTAGTAATACTGTAGATACTGTGTATGTTCTGCTCTCTAATATACTACTATCCACCTGTTAGATACCCGGGCAGTTAACTGAAAGCCAAGTCACATGATTCTTGTGAGGGTCACATGACTGCTCACATGACTGATGCCATGTTTAGGTCCTATCCAGCTCTCCTATGGAGGCATTTTACTGGACTAAAACAGGCCATACAATTTTTTTATTCTTTAGGAAGAGACTACTGTGGGGATATAATAAATGTCTGTGAGCAAAATTTCAAAAATATGTACCAGTATATTACAAAATTGTCAACATCCTATTCTATAAGTAAATAAATGTAATAATTGATCCCATAGGATGCTATAAATGCTTATGATAGGAATACCACTTTAAAGGGAACCTTTCTAAAGATTCATGCTGCCTGAACCTTGAGCATCTTGACATCCCCACAAGCTCCCTGCTTACAAACAGCGATGTTATCCTGAAACACTGCCGCTTTTCAGAGAAAAAAATAGTTAGAAACAAGCCGATTGAGAGGTCTTTGTGTACTGGAAGAGACCTGTCAATCTAGCTGAGCTGGGCAGGGAGAAACTGGTGGGGAGTCACCCAGATGACTCTACTCCCCGTTTCTGCCTAGTTTTAAAATATGCTTATAACATGGGTGATGAATATTCCCAGATTACAGTCCTGGGTGGATTGATAAAGGGCATGTGCCCGAAAAGTTGCCTGTTATCCATTTGGGAGTCGCAATAAAGTTTTCTGTGCTGCCCCGCTTGTATGCCTTGGACTACTGTTAGGTCTGAACAGTGGGACCTTCAGGACGTGCACACCACGCCACCAGGCATTTAGGGTCCGTTCACATGTCAGTATTTTGTAATCCGCATACGTTCTGCAAAAAATGCAGACAGTACTCAGTATGCTGTCCACATCCGTTGTTCTTTTCCGTTATGTGGATCCGCAAAAAAAACAGAGCTTGTCCTACTATTGTCTGCAAAATGCGGTCTGTGGTCCCATTGTAGTCAATGGGTCTGCAGAAATGCGGATGACATGTGGAAAGCATCAATATGTCATCCGCAATTGTGGATCCGTTGCCAAGAAATAAGGCCTCATTCACATGAATGTATTTTCTTTCCATGTCTGTTCCGTTTTTTTTTGCAGACCATATGGGGAACCATTCATTTCAATGGGTCCGCAAAAAAAAAACCTGAAGTTACTCCGTGTGCATTCCGCAAAAAAAATAGAACATGTCCTATTATTGTTCGCATTACGGACAAGGATAGTACTGTTAGGGGCCAGCAGTTCCGTTCCGCAAAATACGGAATGCACACGGATGCCATCCGTATTTTTTGCGGACTCCAAAATACATACGGTTGTGTGCATGAGCCCTAAAAGAATCTTTTTTTAGTACCCTAGCAACATATATTCCTCCTTCCATTTTTTGTTTGTGGAAAAACAGAACGGATGCGGATGTACATGTGGCAAAAACAGAAGGTTTTTGCGGAAACACGGATCTGCAAAAATGGTACGAAAATCTGGAAAAGAAAAGAAAGGGGCCATTCACTGACGTGTGAATGGACCCTTAGGGTAGTGCTGCCACCCAGAGAAATGTAACAAGGGAGCCTGTCAGGACTTCATGCAGTGCATGGTTCACACAACATGAATCTTCTGACAGGTTCCCCTTACGTATTTGACCGATTTTTAATATGGAAACAAGCAAATAAAAGCGTAAGGAAAATATGGACATGAAGAATTGATAGCAGTGACTCTTGACAACTTCTAAGGTGTACCTGGTTGCTCTGCCTAACAATACATTCTACATTTGAAGGCTTGGAAGCCTCTCTTTGAACAGCTAGAGTCTTAAATAAATGGATGTTCCTAATAATGTCATAGATTAGGTCTGCAGTGTTTCTCACTGTGTGTTCGAGGGCAGAAGTCTGCTAGATGTCAGCACAATCCGTACTATAGTGTGCGTCCTGTACACTCTGTCATTATAATATAGCTTGCTACATATGTCATTCACTGTCCGTGCCCTCTAGCAGACATTTTGTTCTCCTCAATGTCATTGTAGTAAATTATTAAAAAGCCTGGAACTGGAGTTTGAAGGTACAGTTTCTGTTGAATAATAATTTAGTTAAACGAGGCACAAAGTATGCTGACAGGTTTACAGAGTTAGATTTAAGATGCCAAAGAGGACACTGGGACTTAACAATACACTCTTTGTCCTCAGAACTAAAGTTGTCCTTTAAAGCGTTGGCAAACGGGTAGCTTTCCCACATGAGGATTCCTGTGTCTGATTACATCTATATCAAACTCTGACGTAGGTTAGGTTAAAATGCCATCCATTACATCATCTCAGACCTGATGGTAATGGCGTGGCCAAACACATCCCACCACCACCGTAAAAAAATAAAATAAATAATAATAATGATATTTCGTGGCATAGTACACTTATTGACAGGCGGCATTTTTAATATTGTATACATCAGTATCCATGGATTATTGGTATACAGTGATCCCTCAAGATACAATGGCCTCAGGATACAATATTTTCAACATACAATGGTCTTTTCTGACCCATACAATGCCTCAGACTCAGATCCAACCAATCAAGGCCACTTCTCTAGTACAATAGCTGTATGAGTTGCTAGTTAGCAACTATTCCTGACTGTTATATGTAAGGACTAATTGTATCTGTCTTAGTTATCTGCTTATTTTTCTTAAATCTTCATTTTCTCTTATCTTGGATGACATTTTGGGGCTTTGGAACAGATTACTCAAGTTACAATGGTTTCAACATACAATGGTCCTCCTGGAACCAATTAATATTGTAACTTGAGGGACCACTGTATTACTGTCCATAATTAGTGCAATTGATTGGATAACCCTTAATTCAAAGCATTTTATCCCACCAATCAGCTGATCTCCTTGTTTTTGGCTGCTGAAAATCCTGGCGATCAGCTATTGTTGCCAGGGAAGGCTGCCCAGTACTGTTATAATACATGGTGTTTCAGTGTCCGTATTTGCTAAGGTCACGTAATCTTGCAATAATTTTACAAAAACTCTAAGAGGTAAAGTACTAGCTCTGTACCTCACATGGATCCAGAGCTCTCCCCATTCATCGGAGTTATTCTGCTAGATTTACTTCAAGCTGGTGGCTCGAGGGGTGGGGATGCAGGGGTGTCCTTTCTTAGATGTGTGTCCTTCCTGATGCAGCTCTTTCCCTGTACCTGTGACAGCTTCAAAGGTCCTGTTTTCATGTTCTTTCTGGCCACAGTTACGGCTATAAACCACTGGCTGCATGAATGGCCGCATGGCTTCCCATTGAAAACAGTGGGAGGTAAATTTCGTGCCCCTGTCAGCAGTTTTTGGCACTTTCCCAGTGTCAAAAGATGCAGTGTGGGGCAAAACAGAAGATCTTGAATAATGGAACTGGTCATGTGTGTCCATTTCAGTCAGGTGGACAGAGAAATGAAAATAGGAACAAACAACAGGTGGAACTATGCAGATACATTTTATTGAATAATTCAGTGGCTTTACTGTATTTTTACATGCAATTACGAAAGTATTCAGATCCAGGTTTGCTGGTTTGAAAAATGTAGTATATTTTCTGTGGGGCAACCTCTTCAAAGATCTGAAACTTAAGGCTTCATTCACACGACCGTATTTTGTTTCCGTGTCCGTTCCGTTTTTTTTGCGGACAGTATGCGGAACCATTCATTTCAATGGGTCCGCAAAAAAAACGGAAGGTACTCCGTGTGCATTCCGTTTCCGTATGTCCGTATTTCCGTTCCGCAAAAAAGATAGAACATGTCCTATTCTTGTCCGTTTTGCTGACAAGGATAGGCATTGTTACAATGGATCCGCAAAAAAAACGGAAACACGGATGCCATACGGAACGTCATCCGTTTTTTTTTTGCAGATCCGCAATTTGCGGACCGCAAAACACATACGGTCGTGTGAATGAAGCCTAAGTCTAAGAACGAAATCCGCTTAAAGGGAACCTGTCATCTACGAAACACCCCCTGAACTACAGTAAGAGATGTATGGTGTAAGTGATGCTGAATCCAAATATGTAATTTTTATCTTCATACTCACTTCCATTCTGACGCTGTGCTCCCACAAACCAGCAGTAAAATGCACTCACTGGACTCTTCTTTGAGTCCTCTCTATTACGTGAGTGAGCACCGGAGTCCACTGAGTGCATTTTACTGCAGGTTTGTGGGAGCACAGAGTCAGAATGGAAGTGAGTTTGAAGATAAAAATTACATATTCGGATTCAGCATCACTTACACTATACACCGCTTACTCTAGTTCAGGGGGTGTTTCGGAGATGACAGGTTCCCTTTAAGCAGAAAACCAGGGCTGGGCAGTAAGTTCATCTTAAAGGTGCCCTTACACATTAGACAAACGTTACATAGTTAGCATGGTTGAAAAAAGACACAAGTCCATCAAGTTCAACCAAGGGATGGGAATTTTGGGAAGGAGAGTGAGAACCATACTTCTGCACATTTACTTAAGCATTCATTTTATTTACTTCTAGTAAATCATCTTAGCCTTTTTTAAAACCGTCCACTGTTCCTGCTGTGACCACCTTCTGATGTAGACTATTACACGTATTTACTGCTCATCTGGTGAAGAATCCTTTTTGCCTCTGGAGACAACTTTTTCTTCTCCAGACGGAGGCAGTGCCCAATTTTCTTTTGAGGGGATTTTTTTTCATGGGACTCTCCCTGTGTTACCCACTCTCTGAACACTACATCCATAGCCTCTCCTCGGAATTCTACCCATCTCCTCATAAAAACAGCTAAGGTTAGTCTGACAACTTCTGTCCTTGGTAAACCCTTGCTGGCTATCACTTATAATATTATTTACAGTCAGCTACTCCTGTATATAGTCCCTTAAAGGGGTTGTCCAAGTTATGGAAAAAAATATATAGCACTGTAAATCTGATGGGCAGCAATATATAACTAAGTTAATTAAGTTTTAGGCAAAAAAAAATCTATATTTCCTCATTTCCCTGGTTCTCTTCTGGCCTTTGTTTACATGCAGTAATAACAATCTCAGCCCCTCCCCCCTTCTCTGCAAAGGCAGTGAATATAAGTGCTGTGAGTACGTCTGCCTGCTGGGATACTCAGCAGCATGTTGTATGTGTAGGACTACAAGTCCCAGCTGTACAATGACACTGCTGATACACACAGGAAATTCTCCCTACCTGTTCTTGTACAATTCCTCTATAGCTCCTTGCCCAGCATTTGTCTCCTCTCACTGCTGCAGCTTCTATTTGTTGTAAAGCCTTGAGCCCTCAGTGTGTTCTGGCTGAAGGGGTTAATGTTTTATCTGAAGGAATCCAGGGAGAGAGCAGATAGCAGCCCGGCAAAGAAAGGGGGCGTGGCCAGTGACGTGTCGTGTACAGACTCTTATCTGAACTCTGAGGCTTGTACACGAAACATCATAGACCAGGGAGATAAGGTGACATCACAGGTCATGTGACCCTCAGTCAACTCTGAGAAACCAGCAGCTTTAGAAACAAAGTATATGGGAAAGTTGTTATACCTGTAGTTAGAAACATATAAAGAACAAAAAAAATAACTCTGAGTGCTTCAAACATTTTTCCCACAATGAAAATTAAGCTTACTGGTCTATATTTATCTGGAGAAGACCTAGAGCCCTTTTTGAACATGGACACCACATTTGCCTTGCACCAGTCATGCCAGACACTAGAGAATTTCCAAAAATCATAAAAACTGAACTAAGTTTTTAAAGAACTATTGGGTGTAACGCATCTGGACCCGAATCCTCATTTATATTTACCTTATTTACTGGTGATTAAAAAAGGATGAGTCATAACGAATATTTGTCGGAGGGCATTAACCCCTTAACGACCGCCATCCGTGTGTATACGTCCTATCTGCACATGACCCGTGCAGATAGCACGTATATACACATGCAGGCAGCGCTTTAATCCCAGCGCTGATCAACGCTGGGATAAAAGCTCCTGCTCCTGCAATCTAGCAGGAGCAGGTCGGGTCCTGGCTCACAGACAGAGCGGGGACCCTGGGGAGAAGACATGAGCAGTTTATTACCGTTTCTGTTTTCTCCTCAGCTGGAGGACAGCCATACCTGGGCGCATGGTGGAGCAGGAAGGAAGCAGCAGCACCACTTCCTGTGTTAGTCCCGGCGGTCACTTGACCACCGGGTGTCTCAGGGCCAGAGCAGTGCTGCAGGGTCTAAGGAGACCCTGATCAGCTCTGCCTTTGTCTAATGAGCCCACAGGGGGTTGTTTTCCCCTGTAACTGGGGCTTCTGTGGATGCCCCAGTTACAGTGGAAACAGTGGGAAAAAAAAAGTGTTAAAATAAAAAGTAAATGTCCTCCAGAGGTCTTTTAATGACCTCCTGGGGGACATATTATTTCTCAAAAATAAATTAATATATAAGTAAAAAATAAAATAAAAATACAAATAAAAAGTGTAAAAAAATAAATAAAAATTAAACACGCAGTCGCAAACGGAAACAGGCACCATAGTCACCCCGTTCAATAAAATCTATACATGTTATATATCAAAATGATCGTCATCAAATAGGGAACCCATTGCAATAATTAATTTGTGTGTCAGTCTTAATATTTAAAAAATAAAAATCTATAATCAAAAATAATTTACTTTTTTAGTAAGAATTAGCGGTTTTCGTTCAAATTACACCTAAAAAAACATAAAAAATCTTTTTTAAAAAAAACATTCCAATAAAAAGTCCTAAGTGTCAAGTAAAAAAATTTGCAAAAATATGGTATTTTGCGCTATGGTATTGCTGACCCCTCCTACTTATGTGCTCCACCTCCTGGCAATTTAGACAATCCTACAACATGGGGCCACTATTAGTTTTGTTTTTTGTTTTTCCCAGGGCCACTTTAAGTTCCCAATCTGCCCCTGACCACTACATTCACTCACTTCTATGGGGCTGACATAGCACTGTCGGTCCCATGAAAGTGAACTGAGCGGTGGATCAACATGCGCAGAATCGCAGTGAACTCTAGCTGTAGCTCCCTCGGTATTTATGTGGATAGGTGATAAATACTGTTCATGGCATAACTCCATAAAATATCGACCTATCCTCAGGATAGGTCATCATTGTCAGATCAATGGGTGTCAAACTCCTGGCGGTGACACTCAAACGACCTCTGTGGCCTCTTCATAGTATACCAGTCACAGCACTGTACATTGCATAGTGGCTGCACTTGATATTGTAGCTCAGTCCCATTGACTTGAATGGAACTGAGCTGCACAAAAGCCATGAGACCGATGGGCGTTAAGTCACCGACCAAAGAAGAAGGCATAGCAACATGGCCCCTTCAAACACCTGATCGGCAGGGTGCCAAGAGTTGGACTTTCACCAGTCTGATATTGATGACCTATCCTGAGGATTTTTAAGTCTCAGAAAACCTCTTTAAGATGTGGATATCTGCTGATCTGCTGTTTTTAAGTAGGTTAATGGTGGGTTTACACAGCCCGATAGTCGGGCAGATTATCGGGGCAGGCAAGTAAATTATTGTTTCTGGGCAGCAGATTATGCTGCCTAAACAGCGATCTGCTGCCCAGAAACTACGCAGCTGTATGAGGACTAATGCGATCGCTCTTTCTCATACTGTGGAGGTGATTGCTCCATGTAAATGCACCACTTCACCCCTACTGAACGAGCAGCCAGTTGTCAGGAAGGACGATCCCTTGCCAATTATCAGCCATTAGGAAAGCTTTGGTGAACTCTTGTTCTTTGCTGACAATGAACATATGAATGGCAATAGATTTTTCTATGAGAAAATATTATGTTACATCTGCATGTCATGGATATAAGTAGTCTTGTAATGTTAGAAGGAAAATATCTTCTGTCTTTTCTTTGTCTGTTCTGAGGGTTTCCTGTCACATTCAAAAAAAAAATGACAAAATGTGGTTGTGGTATAATCCTTATCTGAACCTGGTGTGAGTGATCACAATCTCTGCTCAATGGTTTGGAATATGTTGATGCTATTTAATGAAAAGCCAAAAAATGCTGTGGAATACAGCGGCCTCAGGTCAGGATATAGTATTTTTTTAACTTATAATGGTTTTTCTTGAGCCGTCGTATGTTGAAACTAGACTCAACATTCAATGTCTAAGACTCAGATCCAACCAATTAAAGAAGAACTCCCGACAAAAATTTTATTCCATGTCCTGCTAGAAATGTACATGATGTAATCTGTAGTGAGTGTCATTTTTTCACCAGTGTCTAAATTTTTGACTTATATCAGGAAGTCTAATTCTCTATGTATTCCTATGAGACTGAAAGTGAGGCTCCCATAGGAATAAATAGAGCAGTTACTGGCTTTCTGTCCTGGGTCAGTTGGAGGTCAGGGAGTTGGTCACATGACCCAGCTACAATAAGAAGAGAGGTTTTTACTCACAGAAACAGTCACTGATAAGAAAATGACAATCACTACAGATTATATCATGCACCTTTCTAACAGGTCAGAGAATACATTTTTTTGCAGGAGTTTTTCTTTAATATGGCTAACAGATATGGTTGTGTGCATTAGCTTTTAAGAATAGCTCACCTCCAAGCTTGATGTGTTGTAGATATGGTGTGTGATCCAGGAATAACCCGTTCTACAAAATTGCAGAACCAATGCAGATCCAGAAATATGTTGGTGTCAATAGACTCATTGGCTATCCTAATCCTCCCAAATAAACTTGGAGAAAATCTACAGTAACAGTCTTTATTTCTGGGTTTAATGTCAATATTAAGATTATTCTTTATTATATTTTTATTATAATATTTATATTTTTATTTACTCCAGATTTTTTTTATTGTTGCCAGTTATATGTTATTCTCTTTTGCACCTGACATTTAATGTAATTTAATACTAAACAGAATCAGGGCACGCCAGAAAGAAGCTGGTATAGTTTCTTTAGTTTAGGCTTTTGGAAATTTAAAGGGGTATTCCCATCTCACAATGTAATTTGTATATTTAGATATAGCCATACCAATATTATTACTAATAGAATGCATTTATATAAAATGTACCATTTAGAAGATTTTCCTGTTTGTATTTCCCTTGTCCCACACACATCAGTCAGGCCGTTGTCCCTAGTTACGCCCACCGTGGCCATGTAGTAGTGGTGGCTGGCTTGATTCTGTTCAAACCCGCTCTGAGGTAACTGCTGTATTGTGAACGCACATTGCATGAGCATCTTAGGGTACTTTCACATCTGGTCAGGATCCGTCCAAAACGCAGACTTTATAAACGGATCCTGCTCCATAGAGATGAATTGATCTTGGAACAGGATCCGTTTCTCTGCGTTTTGGAAGTGCAGACCAAAATACTACAACCCTAAAATGTGTCTCCGCATGCTCATGTAATGTACGTTCACAATACAGCAGTTACCTCAGAGCGGGTTTGAACAAGAGCAAGCCGGCCACCACTACTACATGGCCGCGGTGGTTGTAACTAGGGGCAACGGCCTGACTGATGTGTGTGGGACAATGGAAATACAAATAGGCAAATCTTCTAAACGGTACATTTTATATAAATACATTGTATTAGTAATAATATTGGTATGGCTATATCTAACTATGCAAACTACATTTGTGAGATGGGAATACCCCTTTAATAGAGTAACTACACTTTTTATATCCTCTATGTAGATCTGTAAGTAAAATTGCTTATTGAGTTATTACAAAGTGCTTACCAATGTTTGTTTCACTACAATCCATTCACCCTAAGGACAATTATGTAATTTTACACTCTTTCCCGTTCATTGTATATTTCTAAGAGGTGAAACTGGTTTCTTTAGAAAGTTATCTTCAAAAAAGGTTCTTTGTGTGCTCTAGTGAGCTGAAACACAGTTAGTAGAATGACTGGTTTTGCAGTGTTCCTATACATATTTAGTGTAAGGCCTAGTAAGCCGTAAATTCCTCTGTGCTGTTGTACTGCATAATCTTCTTTCAAAATGAATTCTTGAATTACATATTCCTAAAGGGTTCTCTTGGAATGATTTAAGAGGGTAGGGCTGGGTAAGGGGCCGGGCCTCACTACACACTACACCCCAACACTTACTACACCAGGGGTCAGCAAGCTTCAGTACTCTAGCTGTTGTGAAACTACAACTCCCAGCATGCACACTTTTTTTGGCTGGTCTATCTCCCTTAGAAATGAAAGGAGGATTCTTAAAGTTGTTGTCTCAGAACAGCTGGAGTGCTGGAGGTTGCTGATCCCCATACTACACATTGGTGAGCTTTCCTGTCAGGCTGCTCAGCCATGATGGTACATGGTAGGCAGGATTCCATCATTACCTTCTAGTGTAGAGCGGAGTTCCTAGTAGCATATATAGAGAGGCCTTCCTCCTCACCGCCCCCTAGTCAGATCAGCAAGTGGAGGCAAACAGGAGTAGGAGTGGGGCAATAGCTGGACAACAAGGACAGGTCGAGCAATAGATGCAGTGGTTTCATGCTTGAACGAAGAAGGGAATATAGCACTGGTTAACCAAATGTGTGATAATGTGTAAGTTAATTGTTGGAAAGTGCAACTCTCTAGTTTCTTCTTTCTGAGACACTCTTATATGACATATGTAGAGAAGGTAGAAGGGAGATAATAGTGGTTGGGAGCTTCGGGAACTTTTGGGTATTTTTTTCATAGATTGTCCATTGAAGGTTAAGAAAGCAAACATGTCTTTGTGCAATAACATGCAATCATTTCAGCTCTGGTTTTTCACACCTCAAGTTTAGTTTGTATCTATTTGTATGTATAATACTACCGGTAATATTATAATATATTAGAAATAAATGTCCGTTTATAAGTGTTCCTAGTCTAGTCTTCTAGATTTTGCTATAAATGTGTAACCCATAGCTGATGTTTCTGTTGGAGTATACTGTGAGTAGTTTTCATAGCGAGAGCTGTGTTTTCATTTGCCATTTTCTATTATATTATTGCTGGCACTGTCCAATGGCTGGTGTAGCCTGTTTTGCAGTACTATCTGAGACTGCTTTTATAGATTTAGTAGGTGGCATAGACTTAAAGGGCTTCTCTGGGAATTAAGAAAATGTAAATACTTAAATATTACTTTATGATAATTATATTCCCAAATACCTTTTATTCGTTAGACTGACTCGTTTTGTCTAGGGAGCAGTCATTAGGAGAAACAAAATGGCTGCCATCCTATTACACACAAAACTTGTCCTAATCACACAGGCAGAGAAATTACTTCACAACACTGAGGTAAAGAGCTGCCTCATCCTCCTCTCTGCTCTATTTGTCAGGGATTATCATCCTGAATACAGGTAAATCTCTGTGGGAATGGAGATGATGAGGAGACATTAGAGGAGGGTGGGATGTGGCTAATTAGCAGCAGCACTTGTATGCAGTCTCCATTACCACAGTTCCATATCACCACAGTCTGTCCTGTCCATCCTCTGTACTTCATGTCTCCTCATGGACTAAATTCCCCAAGAGATTCAGCTAAAGTTCTTATCATATGTATTCAGGATCATAATCCCTGACAAGCAGAGAGGAGGCTGAGGCAGATCTTTATCTCGGTTCTCTGAAGTAACTTGACCTGCTGTGATTAGGACAGGTTTTCTGTGTAGTACTAGGACGGCAGCCATTTTATTTTCACTGATGATTGCTCCCTAGTCAAAATGAGCCATTATAACTCATAAAAGGTATTTGGTAATATATTTATTATAAAGTAATATTTAAAGGGGTTGTCCGAGTTATGAAAAAAAATATAGCACTGTAAATCTAATGGGCAGCAATATATAACTAAGTTAAGCAAGTTTTCGGGGAAAAAAAAAAAAGTATATTTCCTTATTTCCCTGGTTCTCTTCTGGCCTTTGTTTACTCTATAAAGGGAGTGAATAAAAGTGCTGCCCTGAGTGACATGTATGCCTGCTAGGATACTCAGCAGCATGTTATATGTGTGGGACTACAAGTCCAGGCTGTACAATGACGCTGTACAATGACACTGCTGATACTCACAGGATCTTACCCCTATCTGCAGTACTCTACTCAGATCCTCTCTAGTCTGTCAGCTCCTGTGCCCAGCATTTGTCTCCTCACTACCTGCAGCTTTCAGCCCTGAGTCTGTGCTGGCTAAAGGGGTTCAAATCTTATCTGAAAGAATCCAGGGAGAGAGCAGCAGCAGCTGGCAGTGCAGGGGACGTGGCCAGCACTGTGATGTCTGGTGTACAGACTCTTATCTGATCTCTCAGGCTTGTGCACGAAACATCAGCAGAGCAGGGAGAGAAGCTGACATCACAGGTCATGTGACCCTCAGTGAAATCTGAGTAAGGAGCAACTGAAGTTAAAGTAAGTGCATTGAACAAACATTACATTTGCCTAGTTAGAAACATACAAAGGACAAAAAAATAACTTGGACAACCCCTTTAAGTATTTTCATTTTCTTAATTTCCAGAGAACTCCTTTAATCTGTTCCATAAGGTTTGTGTTTTTGATTACTACATTTTGTAGTAAGTTAAAAACATAAAACTTTGCCATTTAAAGGGGTATTGCTAGGAAATGCCATCAATGTCACATAGGTGTAGGTACCACCTCTGGGACCCCCTCTTATCTCCAGAACTGGCCTTCTGAAGTAAAGGGAGCAGCCTTGCATGCACAGCCACCCTCCATTCACTGCTGTGGAAGTTCAGGTTTCTGGCAGTTCCATAGCGGTGAAAGGATAAGTGGGTGTGCATTTGCAGTGCGTTCTCAATTCACCACTATGGGACTTCCATAGCAGTGAATACATGCACAGTGTGCTCTCTTTCACTTCAGGGGCCCCATGGGATAGGAATGGGTCCCAGAGGTGGGACCTGCACCTATCTGACATTGATGGCATATCCTGAGATGGGAATAACCCTTTTAGTATTGATTGCTTTGGAACATACATATTAAAGGGGTTGTGCAGTCCCTCAATTACAGTGGTGTACTAACCTTACTGATTCCCCAACACCCTCGTGGTACCAGTGACTTTCTTCAGCTGTCACATGTCCATCTTTAAAAGTTATCACTGGAAGCCAGTATACAGAGACTAAAAGGGACCCTGGAAACGGTGGCACAGGAATGGAGGGGAATCAGCGATTATTATTCCGTTTGTATTATACCATTCTAAGCTCTTGACCAAAAATGTATTTTAGATTCACACCAAAGTTTTGCCATACAATTTGCACTTTTCTGTCCCTACATCAAACCGTATCTATACGTATACTGTATTCTGTTACAGCATGAAAAGTATGCCTTACTTGTATGGCAAAAATTGTTGTGAACCTAGCCTTATTATGACAACTATTTTATCATGTTGTTTTTGTATAGTGGAATAGGGCAGTGTTTTGTGGCTTTTATGGGTTTAACTTTTTGCTCCTTTTGCTTTTAATGAAAAATCACATTACTTTTGCAGTGACCTTATCAATTTCATGACCAGTGGACCAATAGTAGCAATGGAAGTAATTGGAGATAATGCTGTATCTGCCTGGAGAAAATTGTTGGGACCAACAAACTGTAGTGTAGCCCGAAGTGAATCTCCACAAAGCATACGAGCCAGATTCGGCACTGATGGAACTAAAAATGCGGCCCATGGCTCTGACTCCATAGCTTCAGCAGCCCGGGTGAGTGGTCTTTATGATCAAATCTTTTGCTTATCTGGCCGTTTTGGTAGGTTAAAGGACTCGTCCACTTTGGACAGTCCCATTTTGTTAGAGATGTACCCATGATATGATGATCACGAGGTGTCTAGTTAGCTGGAATCTGAGTGGGATCTTGGGAACAAGTGTTCAGTTTCCATGCTGGGTATGGATGTCAGGTCCTCCAAGACAAGAGATTCTTCTTGTAAAAGTCAGTTTACACAGCCCGATGTTCCTTCCCAACAACTGCCTGCTTGTCAGTGGAGGAGAAAGCTACATTTACATGCAGCGATCCCCTCCATCGCATAGGGGCTAATGCCATCACTCATCCTCATATAGTCATTGTTTCTGGGCAGCAGACAGTACGATCTTCTGCCCACAAGCAACAATTTAGGTGTCTGCATGAACAATGGCTTCACCTGATGACGGAGTGATTCACTCATTCATTGGGTAATCAGCAGCACCTTTACACAAGCAGATTATCCAGAATGAGCATTCGTACAAAAGTTCGGCCTTGATAATCTACCCAATAATCAGGCAGTATAACAGGGCCTTTATGCTTAGTAGATAAGGGTCCTAAAGGTATTCAAAGCAGGTCAATTCCTTTATAGAGGACCTTTCACCTCTCCTGACATTCTTATGGCTCTATGTTGTGCCATTCCTTTATTATTTCTAGAAGAAGTTATGAATGAATTTCTAGCAGTCTGCAGTAAGGGTACAGAGAGGGGTGGTAACCAGTTGGGGGGGGGCTGTACCTGCACAGTCTGACAACGGCAGTACTGATTGGATAGAGTGAGTCTATGCAGATACACACCCCCACCTTGTTACCACCCCTCTGTACCCTTACTACAGACTGCTAGCAATTCATTCATAACTTCTAGTAGAAATAATAAAGGAATGGCACAACATAGAGACATAAGAATAGATGTTCCAGAATTGTTATCACATGGGGAATGCATGAAGCTATTAAAACAGGCATGTCAGGGGAGGTGAAAGGTCCTCTTTAGGTCCATATAGCCGCATTCATCAGTAATTGTGCAACGTGCAACTAATACTCCAGAGCCAAGAAGCTTCAAAAATATAGTTCAGTACCTTTGGTTCATAGACTTGTGGTTTTTACACTTTTTATGATGCACTATAATGCATTGTTGTGCATGGTGGGTATTATAGTTGCTGAAATCCTATTCATTACTATTGAAAACCTTGGGGTCATTTATGAAGATATATACGCCACTTTTGGTGTGTATATATCTGGTGCATATTCTGTCACACGCCATGTTGTGGCAGAATCTGTGACTTCTTCCCCGCTCACACCAAGTCTAAAAAAGTGGGTGGGGAAAGGACAGGCCAGTAGGCCCGTCTCATTCATTTTCTATGTCTGGTATAGGTATAGAAAATGGTCTAAATGTCAAAGAAGCTGTCTTATATTTAGAGTTGGCGGTGGATACGGCAAAGTTACATAGAGGCCAACACCTCTACATAACTTTGGCGATCCACTGCCAGCGCAGGGGCTTATTAGATAAATCGCCGGTTTTAGTAAATGACCCCCATAGTGCAGTATTCTGCCACAGTCTGCTCTAAATGACTAGAAATAGGATGGCTAATATTATTTTACGCACAAGAACCTTTTTTACTCATGATCGCAACGCAAAGAAAAAGCTATTTGAAACTGACGGCCATTTAATTGCGAGCCATACTGACTTCATATGACATATGTTGATAGCTGTATATAATATAATCAGCGAATGTGAAGTACCGTATGTAAGTAAAAAAATATCATTTTCTTCATTTTCCATGTAGCCTGAAAGGATTTTTGATGCATCGATTCATACAAATAAATTGGTATGCCTCCGTAGGTCAGAGTAGCTGGTTTTAACCCTTGTATTGCTCTTGCATAGATATGTTGCATGGCTTATGCTTTGAGGTTTATTCTTCATTTTCATTTTTACACAAGATATATTAGATTTATTTCCATGGAGGAGACAATAATACATATAAAAAAGGACGAAAGAAGAATAGTGCTTTTACCCATAGTATTCAAACTGCTTATTATGAACGAGATTACGGTTTTTGCACTTAATTTCATAGTATCCACTTTTATTTTCATCATGTTACAATTATTCCTCCTGCATTGTGATGTCAGTCTATAGAGTCACGCAAGCCTTGTATGCTGCAGGGCGGTCACATGAGGCACACGGGCCTCTCACCATAGCAACATTGTACATTGTATACTTCAATAGTCACATGCCTTTTATACCTTTTCCTGCTGTGACCATGACTTACGCTACTCTTTATATGTTGATTCCCTTTCTAATCTAGTAGATATTCAATGCAATAATTTCCAGACTTGGATGTAAATCTGCATTTATATTCAGACCTATTGTGCTGGAATGAGGACCGGAAAACTTGTTTCCGCTCTTGCACAAGAAATTCCCGCCAGACACCATTGTAGGTTTTCCCCTCTTATTAATAAGACCCTATTATAGCAATAAGTTATTAAAGTGGGAACATTTTATGCAGACCAGATAGGAAATTAATACAGTTATGAATATTCACATGTTATTCAGGCGTGAAGTAGACTATGGCTGGCCATACATATCAGATAGCTGTCACCTGCATACTCATTCCGCTGACAGCTATTCCTCCCCCTCCTCTCCATACACCTGAATGCTCGGCTCAGCCAAATGTGCATATGTGTTAAATGGGGAGGAATAAACTAATGCCAGGCACCCCTGGCAGCGGCTTATATCTGCAGTTAGCAATAGGATCCGGCATGTTTAAATCCAGCTGCCGATCCTTCTTTCTACTATCAGGAAAGAGCTAGGTCGTCGGCCAGGTTGGCAGGTTCGGACAACATTAAAGAGGGTGAATCACACAACTATATCTGTTTTTGCAGATCGCAAATTGCGGATCCGCAAAACACGGATACTAGCCGTGTGCATTTTGTGGATGGGTGTGTCTTGCCCTATGATAAAATTGCCTATACTTGTCTGCAAAACGGACAAGAATAGGACATGTTCTATCTTCTTAGCGGGCCCAGGAACGGACGTGTGCTGTCGGCATCTTCTGCGGCCCTATTGGAATGAAAGGGTGTGCATCCGATCTGCAAAAAATACGGATCAGATGCAGACCAAACTTACGGTCATGTGAATGGACCCTAAAGTGCATTCACATGTCCGTATTTTTTATTTTGCCCCTGTCTACTAAAACAGTAGGATAGCCACTTTAAGTAGGGAGCACTTTACATGATTCAGTTTTAGCCCCCTGATCCTCCTCTAGGCATAATAGCTCCACTGAATTGTCCTCTAGCCCAAGCCTTAGGCAAGAGCTACACGGCGACACTGGTCACGTGACACATGTCGCGGCCAGGATCGCTGAGTAGCAGGATCCTATAGAAATGAATGGAATCGCTGCGGCAGTCGCACGAAATCCAGCACGGCTGTATTTCTTGTGACTGCTGCGGCGATCCCATTCATTTCTATGGGATCACCGCTACTCAGGGATCCTGGCCGTGACCAGTGTCGCCGTGTAGCCCTTGCCTTAGTAAAAAGGCGTCTCAGAGTTGCTGTTGAATAAACCTCTTTGCATCCTGGTATTAGAGTTTAGCCTCTGTAGAGCTTCTCATTACAGATTGCAGATGTGTTTTGGAATTTTATTAACGCTTTTTCTTCTAACCGATGCTAGGAGTTAGAGTTTTTCTTTCCATCCAGTGGAGGCCGCGGACCAAAAAACACAGCCCAGATCACCCAGTGTACCTGCTGCATTATAAAACCCCATGCCGTATCAGAAGGTAGGCATATCTTTGTTTTCTTCGTATTTCACAGATTTCATTTCTTTTCAGTGCTTTATCTTGTTTCATCATCGGATTCAAACGTAGAAGCAACATAAATCAGAAACCACATGGCACCTCCATGTCACATACTGCGGTTTGCAGCGAATAGGATTAAGCTATATTACTGCGCTTGTATTTTACATGGCCGGAGTTTGGCCTTTTTCTATATTTATGCTGTATTTTTGCCATTTTCTTAAACTAAGATAAATATTAATTTTTCATTTTATGTTCTCAGTTACTTTCCAAACAGGACTTTGTTTTTCACACTGTATTTCCTATTGGGGAGTGACCTTTTGGCCGATTATAGTTAGTTGAAACTATCCAGAATATGCTGTTTGTGTGTCTGGTATACGCCAGAGTGTTGACCAACCCCCTCATGTCACCGGAGCTGTGGAGGGAAGCAAACTTACTCACTCCCTGGTGCAGGGTTCCAGCTTCTACAGTCCACCGCTGCTGCAATGTTCTGGTTTTGCTCGCCAACATCTGGTTTGATGCGGGTGACGTCCTGTTGCAACCAATGACTGGCCACAGAAGAACACATCACCACTGCGGCCAGTCATTGGCTGCAGCAGTATATATGTCATCTATCAAACTGAATGCTGATTAGCAGGACTAGAGCATGGTACTAGCAGCAGGGGGATGGAAGGATCCGGAACTCTACGGCAGGGAGCAGGCAAGTATGCTTCTCTCCACAGGCTAGGTGACCTAGGAGGTCTGGCCAAAGGCCTCCAGAGATGGACAGCCTCTTTAATGGGCAAACATCCTAGGTCCTTCAACAAGATAACTGCTCTATGCACCTATTAATGAAGGACTGCCTGCTAATAACTGATTATAAGGGATTTCTAAACTACACAACCCTTAAAGGCTATTTACACCTTCAGGGCATTTTTTATGGTTGCATTTTACTCATTTTGGGCTAAAAATCATTTTTTCAGTTGATCTTTATTAAAAATATTGAGCTGTTCTGTCACAAAGGGTTAACTGTTTTTGTAGCTGTGTGAATGGTACTTTCACTTTGTACTGGTCATCTAATAACCCTTATCTGTAAATTAGTAAGAAGTCATAAACACTTATTTAAGCCACATTCTTTTCAGTAAGATAACAACTGAGCTGTAAGGAGTATTTATAATGTCAGAGATCAGAGATAAGCAGCCCGTCAGCTCCCTGCCTGACGGAGCAGAGAGAAAATTCAGAATGGGATACTAGATAAACCTTAAATCTGCAGGGAAAATGGCTGAATATTTTTTTTTAATAAAGGCCAATTGAAAAAATGATTTTTACCTCAAAATGAGTACAATGCAATAATAAAAGATATTGCCACCAAAGGTGTACATAGCCTTTAAGTATGATAATTCAGAATGGGGCAATATCATTGCAAGTTTGGTGTTTATCCATCATTATCTGGTTTGATCTGACTTTGGCTGCTAGTTTTATATAAAATCTCATGAAGAAAGCAAATCAATTCAGCAGCGATAAGTAGGATTCTATTCATTATTGTGGTAGTTTTTTCTTTATTAATTGCGTTTTGTATCAACCTTGAACTAATGACTTCCTTCTTTACTGTGTCTCTATAAAATACCTTCTTGAATGTATGCCATCCTTTAGCTGTAAAACAATGCATCTATTTAGCTTTATCTTTTTTACTACACTAACATAATAATAGGCTTTTGTGCAACTTTTTACGGGGCTTTTGGCTCATTAAATAGATTCTGTCTTGATTCCCAAGCTCTGCGATAAGATTTTTGTGTATAAAGCGAGCCATACACATGAGAATAAAAACAGCCAAAGTGGCTGTTTTCAACCATTTCAGCTGACCATCGTTTAAAAGTTAGCAAGAGCGATCATGAAGGCTGATTTTTGTGATCAGCCACCTTGGAAATAATCAGCCACTGTCAGACAAAACTGCTTGTCCATGGCGTGATGTGCTGAATTCACCCAATCATTTGCCATTGTGCTCAAGGACCAGGGACTCAGGTTGGCCATGAGATTGCAGTGTGACTACATGGTCACCTATTTATTTGAATCAGGGGCGTAGCTATAGGGGGTGCAGAGATAGCAGTCGCTACCGGGCCCAGGAGCCTGAGGGGCCCAAAGACCCTTGTGCCGCATAAGAAGACACACAGAGCACTAAGGGAAGGGGGGGGCCCAAGCTGAACTCTTGCACCAGGGCCCATGAGCCTTTAGCTACGCCCCTGATTTGAATTAATGCCAGCCTCCCCTCAATTTTCTCCTGCCCGATTTCATTTGAAAAAGGGCCATCCAGATAGGACAATGTCTTAAAATAGTTTATCCCTCGTAAATTATTTAACACCTGGTGCCAAAAGGCTTGCAGTGAGAGGTATAAAGTGGACTCTTATTGCATTCAGTGGTAGCCATTTGGCACCAGGTGAAGTATAGAGTGGGCTCAGCATACATGTTAGTACCTGCATTCACTGGATTTAATGGAGGCCATTTTGGCACCAAAAATGCTAAAAAGCAGAGTGGACCCAGCATGCATGTGGAACCTGCAGTCCCTGAATTTTATGGTGGCTGTTATGGCACACAACAGGTAGGAATTAGTGTTAGGTTCCCGTCTTACAGAGATCGCCTTGACGTTTGGCAGACGGGCCCAAATAATTTTGTACAAAATAAATTTGCCAAGAATCTCAAATTTACTAAATAAGAGTAGCATTAGCACCAGAATATTTTCTATTACTATGGCATTTTTGTACTTTATTTGGTTTGCAGAGTGCTGTTGCATTGTATTTTTTTTTTTTTTTTATATTTTTTTCCTTTGTGTATCTAGCCATGGCAACGTGCACCTGCACACAGGGATGTGCTGACTGACCCCCTTTTTCTTCATAGACAACACTTTACCAGCCTCATAGAAGTGAATGGGAGCAGTAGAAAGACATTTGCACTACCATTCCATTCAGAGGGCACACTCAGGGAACACTTGTTCTCCCCTCCCTCTCCTTCCGCTATTTATCACCTATAATGTGGCTAAGAACCATATTGTAATTTTGTGATTGTGCCATAGGTCAGGTCAACCATCTGATGTCTATGGGGTGTCTACTGAATCTCCCCTGTCAGATGGTGTTGGGGGAAGGAAGACTTGTTGAATTTCAATACATTGAGAGGTGTCCGTCAGCAGGTTATTTCCCTCTTGTGGAAAACACACCCTCTATTGGCCGAGGATGCATGTGTATGGGGAACTCTCTAGTGAACAGCCTTTCAGATGACAAATGTTCAAAATATATGTCCAGCTTATAGGGGTATTCCCATCTGGATATCTATAGCATATCGATAGGATATGCCATTGATATCCAGTAGGTACAGGTCCTACCTCTGGGACCCACTCCTATCTCAAGAACAAGGCGAATGGGGAGCAATCCATGCACATGTAGCCAAACTCCATTCACTGCTATTGGACTTCTAAAAATAGTCGTGCTGTGGCTTGGCCATTTGATGAAGCCCATGGCAGTGAGTGGAGAGGTGGCCGTGCATGTGTAGCTTGCTCTCCATTCAGTGCTTTGGGACTTCTGAATTTAGAAGAGGACGCTACACATGCACGGTGTGCCCTTTATTCACGACGGGGCCCCATTCTTGACATAGGAGCGGGTCCCAGAGGTAGGACCCGTACTCATTGGACATTTATGGTATATCCTATCAATAAACTCTAAATTTCCAGATGGGACAACCGCTATAAGACGTGGCATGTTATTTTCTGCAACAGATTGTCACTGCAGAAGGTGCACTCGTAGCTTTTCTGCGCAGAGCTACATTTCTGTGCGGATGGGGTTTTGAAAATCCCATCCACATGCGTTGTGGTTGCAACACATTTGTAGTATGGTGCCTTCGCTGCAAATCTGCAGAAATCCCACCACAGCCTGAGGCATGATTCAAAATGGCCGTGTTGTGGCTAAGAAACATGGGTGATTTTTAATACGGCAGTAAAGTCCATATGTGGCCATATTATTGGGTCAGATTTGTGTCTGGTGTGTGCATGTGCTCTGCAGTATAATGACTAATTACATGATAATAAGATATGAATAGTCATAAAGGACACAGCAGTGCTTTGCACCTTTGCTCTGAGCCTATGAACCTCCTGATCGTAATGATATATAAGAATAAAACCGCTGTCTGTCCCTGGTGTGACCTTGTTAATGTGTAACTATTCGAGCCCTGGTACTCAGAATATATTGTAGATGATTTCCTTTTCTGTGCTATGAGAAGCAGTGGAAATTTACCTGTACCATTCATGTGCGAATACCATAGACGACAGAACCTGTGATTGATAGTGCCACCTGTAGCTGTAGTGGTGTGACGCAGGTGACTCACTAACTAGTGGACACTGTAGCATTTGTTCCTGTAATAACGTGACATAATTACGCTACATACCACTAGTTTTAACCTCTCCTTGCACCTATTGGAGCTTATCTAAGTCAATATCTTAAAGGGGTGATAAGTTGTCATGGGACAACCCCTTTTAAAGAAGCAATTTAGGCCAAACAGTATACACTGCGTTATGCCTGTTGCAGGGCCTGAGGGAGCGTGACAGGGTGATTCAGATACCACCGAAGAGAGAAGCCATGTGTCCTGCACCACTCTCATAGACCTGGCAATTGCCTGGTATTGCCCGGAGTGTCCCTTAAAGAGGTTGTCCAGTTTCACAGCTGAACCCAAACATAACATTTTCACTCATTTAGCATGTATGAGTGGAGTATCGGAGCATTTCTTGCTGCAATGCTCTCCCTTGTCCTTTACTATATCGCGCATGACAAGGTCTCTTTTTTTCTACATCCTCACTGTTTCCGACGCATTGATCCCGGTGACGTCACTTGCACAGCACTGCCCTAGGCCCTACAGCAGCCAAGGGCAGCTCTATAAGACCGCCCACTTGTGACGTCACCTGGATCACTGCTAAGTCTCCACCTTGCAAACTCATGTGAAGCCCGGTACGTCACCGATAGTAAAGAAATGTTCCGATGCTCCACTCATACATGCTAAATAAGTGAAGATGAGGTTATGTCCAGGTTTGGAGCTTTAAATCTTGCATATTTTTAGTGCAGATTTATTTAATGTGCAAATCCCCAACAACCAACTAATGGATTGCTTTCAGTATCTCAGAGACGTAGAAGGGGAGATTTATCAAAACTGGTGTAAAGTACAACTGGCCTAGTCGCCCATAGCAACCAATCAGATTCCACCTTTCATATTTTAGAACTCCTTTGGAAAATGAAAGGTGGAATCTAATTGGTTGTTATGGGCAACTAAGCCAACTTTCCTTCACACCAGTTTTGATAAAGTCCTTTTGTAATATACTTTCTTACTTGTGCAGGCTGTCTACAGAGATCGTAACTCCTGTCACAAGACCGGTAAACAGAATGGAGCTTCTGCAGACATCACGTCCACTCTTCCACCTCATCTGTATTCCGGAACGGGGTCTGACACCACCATGGGCAGTCAGTAGGTGGTGCCAGAATCCTTTTTCTAGTCATGACCACCTATTGGCCAACCAGTCAAGTGATGCTCTCTGGAGCAGAAGACCGGAAGAAGCTCAGTCTTTTACTGAATGGAGTCATGTGACTGGAGTTTCAGCCCACACAGGGAAGTAAAGTATATTACAAACTCACCTACATTTATTTTAGACTAGAAAATCCCTTAAAAGAGGACTTGTTGCTGCTCCTGACATGTCTGTCTCCGACATGCTTGACAAGGGGGCAAGGCTTATTGTAGGGTGTGGAGCTTTGTGGAAAGGAGTGGGGTTTAAAATGTAACTGTCATTCCCAGGTGTCGGACCCCCACCCATCAGATACATCATCAGTGTAAAATCTCAAAAAACCCTTTAATGTGTAGGGGTACAATAATTGCTGAAATTGTACAATTCTATTAAAAAAAAAGCTCTAAAGCACCGCTTCCATCTTCTGTTTACTTAGAGGAGCGCTCCCACAAAAAAATGTTATTCTCTGACCTGTTAGAAAGGTACATGATGTAATCTGTAGTGAAGTTAATCTTCTCATCAGTGACTGTATTTGTGAGTTATCCCCTCCCTTCTAATTCTTAGCTATGTCATGTGACCAACTCTCTGATCTCCAACTGACATGGGGCAGGATGTATATAGAGAAACTGGCTTCCTTTCCACACATAAGATGCTGTGTTATTTGGAAAGTCTGATTGTTAGTCACATGACACAGCTGAGAAGCAGAGGGGGGAGATAACTCACAAATACAGTGTACACAGATTACACTATAGATTACATCATGTACCTTTCAGACAAATCTTTTTGCAGGAGTTCTTCTTTGACTGTGGAGACTTGCTCAACACCGTGTTAAGTCAACAGAAGACAAGTTAGAGTTCCTAACGCTCAAATTGGGCCACTTTGGAGCTATTTTCTAATCGAAATGTACAGTTTCAGTAATTAAAGTATATTAGAAAAATGGTCAGTATCACTATTGCAATGCAAGGCATGTATGATTTTCGTTATCATTTTCATTCTAGAGATCATAGTGAAAATGAAAATGTGCTGACAGGTCTCTAGAGAATGAGTCATGCCTAAGGCTTTCACTTAAATCTATTGAAGCCTTTACTCTAACGTATATATATATATATATATCTCTTTGAGTGCTGATGATATCAGACTGTGACGCAGCTTGATTCCTTTTTTAGTATACTATCTTTTACCTTTCTGTCTGTAAATGACTGCAGAGTTAAAAATAACCTTGTGTGCAGGAGAAAACTTTGAAGCGTATCGCACTGTGCTGTGGTATTTCATTTCGGGTTCACTTTTGCAGCTTCATCTTACGCACAGTCAGGCTGCCTCCCCCCTCTACTGTAACATTTAGAAGCTCATCAATAAAACAGGGTTAGGTCTTCATTAGCATCCTTCTGATCTCTGTAAATGATTGTACCAGTAGGAAAAATTATGACTCTGATCTATAGGTAAAAAACTGAAAATCTGGCATTTCACACTTCAGTCTTAAAGAGGACTTTTCACCACTTCTGACAGGTCTGTTTTAATAGCTTCATGCATTCCTCACGTAATAACAATTCTGGAACATCTATTCTTATGGCTCTGTGTTGTGCCATTCCTTTATTATTTGCACTAGAAGTTATGAATGAATTGCTATTTGCCTTCAGTAAGGATACAGAGGGGAGGTGACCAGTTGGGGGTGTGTCCCTACAGTCTGAACATGACAGCACTGATTGGATAGAGTCAGTCTGTGCAGGTACACACCCCCAACTGGTCACCTCCCCTCTGTTCCCTTACTGAAGGCAAATAGAAATTCATTCATAACTTCTAGTGCAAATAATAAAGGAATGGCACAACACAGAGACATAGGAATAGATGTTCCAGAATTGTTAGTACGTGGGGAATGCATGAAACTATAAAAATAGGCATGTCAGGAGTGGTGAAAGGTCCTCTTTAAGGTCCTTTTACATGGACCAATTACCTGTCAGATGATCACGTGATACATGATCACCCAATTAACGAGTGCTTGCTCCGTCATCCAGTGACTGCCTACATCTTTTACACTGTCAGATTATGGGGAATGAGCATTTATACAAACACTCTTCTCCAATCATCGGACAGATAATCAGTCCGTGGGAATGATCTGACCAATTTATCAACAGGCACATGTGCAGCAAGCCCCCATAGAGAATGGGAGTGGTAGTGGCCCTGATATAGTGTACTTGTGTCACTGTGTTCTACCTGAGGCCGTTGCTCCCTGGGATCCATTGCAGTGAAAGTTGCAGCACTGAAGAATGAGGCCAGAGTTGAATGAAAGTCCTTACTAAGTACAATGTAGAACTTGAAGATACATAGAGTAGCAGCAGGCTTTACTGCAGATCTTCTCTGGCACAAGCAAGGATATGGAGGCAGGTTGGTTGGTGGCAATTCAGCACTTGTGGGACTGGTCTGGTGGTTGTTTGATGATGAGGGTGTCTTTAACCGTAGTCCCTAACTTCACAGCAGTATCTGTAGAAGCTGAATGTAGCTGTTCACTCTGCTGTCTTTATCTTCTCAAGGATCTACTTGAGACAATTTGGTGATGGTTCTCTACGGAGAATCCTCTGTAGGAGAAGGAGTGCTGCAGTCAGAAAACTGGCTTAGAGCTATAATAAATGACCCCATTGTCTGTATATACAGTGCAGAAGTCTGTGTATGCTTTATGGCAGGTAGCAATTCATGGGAGTTAATTGTTGTACAAATGCCAGTAGACTAAAGACGTTCTCCTACTTTGTCCACTAGCTTTGATGAGACGTCTCTAATGCTTGCAGAGTCTGTCAGTGGGATTCATTTATCAAATTTATAACTATTCTCGTTGCCCATAGGAACAACTAATTATGGATTATTAGATTATAGGTTTCCTGAGCATATGTGTCTGGCATTCCATGTTCTGTTCTGACAGAAGAATGGAATACTGGAAATGCTGTATCTAGCATAGCCAAAAAACATGGTGGCCTGTCGTATTCCAAGCATTATAATGATTTCATTGAGTCTCTGGCACTAAAGCTGCCATTCTGCTGGACCAAAACCCAATGCATGCAACCTAATAATGTTGATAGTCCCTGTACCATAACAGTTCATCTTTCAACTGTCGTTTTACAGTAGTAGATAACACTGGATCCACCATTTACAGTAGGTGAACAATAGCTTATCCACTCCCCCTCCCTGCACAATACCCTCTGCACAGGTCACAGAGCATATCTAGATAACTCTCCCATAGAAGTCAATAAACTTCTCATGTCCAATGTGTCTATGGTTCATCTGGTTGCAGTAAAGCTTCTTTATGAATACTATTAACAGCAGCAGATAAATCAAGATAGCTACACTCATAATCATGTACAAAATGTAATAAAAACAATCTACAATTAGAACATAAAAACAGAACGTAAAAAAGATTATGTAAGGCTACTTTCACACTAGCTTTACTACGGATCCGGCGGGTGAAGGGGCCCGACGGATCTGTAGTGATAATACAACCGTAATGAACGGATCCGGTTGTATTATCTTTAACATCTTTTAAACGGATCCGGAATTAACTCCGTTGAAAGTCAATGGAGGACGGATCCGTTTACTAGTGTGTCACCCCAAACGGATCCGTCCCCATTGACTTGCATTGGGGGTCATTCCGGATCCGTCTTGGTGCGGATGCCCAGACCAGAGAGCAAACCGCAGCATGTTGCGGTTTGCTCTCTGGTCTGAAGACGGAACGGAATGCTTCTAGGAGCAATGAATGGGGAATTGACAATGAATGGGGACAAAACTGAAGCGTTTTATTCCAGTATTGAGCCCCTATGACGGAACTCAATACTGGAATTCAAAAACGCTAGTGTGAAAGTAGCCAAGTTCACCCTGCCCCACTCACATCCCCCACAGTCAACATCAGCTTTGACACCGATGCAGCCAATCACTGGCCGCAGTGGTGGCCTGGTCCCATTGTGTCACGTGACATGACGCAAAGGGAGCGTCAGCTAGTGATTGGCTGCAGCGGTGTCAAAGCGAATGTTGACATTGAGGGACCCAAGCAGGGCGGCCGAGGATGGGGAGTGAAGAAGTTGGGAACCAGTGCCGGGGAGCAGGTAAGTATGCTTCTCTTTGCAGGTCTGCCCAGGAGGGAGGGGAAGGCTTGCCAAACCCTTGAATATAACCAACCCCTTTAAGCTATATTACAAACTTTGCTGCTATGATTGCACACACAGGACATATCATCAGTAAGGTCAACCAATAGAAAATAAGCCCCAATAGCTAGTAATCCAAAACCAGCTCTGAATGGGTTCTTGTTTTAGACCTTTGAGGAGTATTATTGGGGAAGAGCCTGGGCTAAAGAGGATATCTTTTTGTACCCTGGTGGCCCATCTACAGCTGATGTTTCTTCTGACAGACACATGATGCTTTTTTTTTCGTTTTACTGCTCTTGATTGGTTCATTCTGAAATAGTAATGTTTGTAGTCAAAAACAGGTGCAGGGCACATCAGAGAAAAATAGGAAAACCTCTACTATTTTGCTGCCTTTCCTAAGAACAGATGTCAAACACACAGTTGTCAAAGTGTTGGAATTATAGTAGTGTTCTGTATTATTGTGAGGGGCTGTCCATAAGAAGCCAACAAGAAGGGTGCTGGAAATGAGTAGACAGAAGTGTGGCCTGCGTTATAATATATAGGGTTTCTGTCACCAGTTTTGGGCATATAAAACAGGATGACATTTGCAATGTGCAAATGTCACCTGATGCCCAAACTGGTGATCATTTTTTTACTGGTGCCCCCGTTTTTGAAATAAATCAACTTTTGTCGTATGCAAATGAAGCTTACTAGGTGCAAGGGGCGGTAACCCTGCACCTAGTAAGCGCCGTTTCCCTACCTTTATTCACGCCCCCTTTGTTGTGATGGACAGGGCCAGGCAGCTCGCTCTATCTGCTCCTGGCCCTGTCCGTGCTGAAAATCCCGCGCCTGCGCCGTTCGGACTTCATTCGGCGCAGGCGCAGTGAGTGCCGATTGCTGCCGGGCTCCCGGCTTCCTCACTGCGCCTGCGCCGATGACGTCACAGAACACCCAGAAGAGAAGGCGGCGCAGGCGCAGTGAGGAAGCCGGGAGCCCGGCAGCAATCGGCACTCACTGCGCCTGCGCCGAATGAAGTCCGAACGGCGCAGGCGCGGGATTTTCAGCACGGACAGGGCCAGGAGCAGATAGAGCGAGCTGCCTGGCCCTGTCCATCACAACAAAGGGGGCGTGAATAAAGGTAGGGAAACGGCGCTTACTAGGTGCAGGGTTACCGCCCCTTGCACCTAGTAAGCTTCATTTGCATACGACAAAAGTTGATTTATTTCAAAAACGGGGGCACCAGTAAAAAAATGATCACCAGTTTGGGCATCAGGTGACATTTGCACATTGCAAATGTCATCCTGTTTTATATGCCCAAAACTGGTGACAGAAACCCTTTAACAATAGCTAAAAATCACATCTTGAATACAAGGAGAAACAAGTGGTGTTTGGTGATTAGTATAGGATAACAGAAATTGTGCTGTTGATACAGGGACTTGCATCTGAAAATTGTTTAGGTCAGAGGACAACCTTTTTTTTTTACAGTGTTTCGATTTAAAAAAACTCAAAGCTATGTCCCAGAATTCAACACTGTCTGACTTGCACGGTTTAAAGAGGTTTGAAACTTTTTAGAAAAATTGCCTTCCAGCAAATATATGGATAATACAGCATGTCGCTAATCCTCTGAATCTGCCTGAGGGACCATTATATGGTGACCCTCCATCCATACACTTAGTGAGGGTGGGGGAGAGCAGCCCTCACTCATTTTAACTGACAGAGGGCTTCTCACCCTACCACTGTCCACTAGAAACTAATGTCATATATACTGGTCACCCGCACAATAATAACAATTAGAGCTCATCCCATGCACCAATCACATCCAGATCTCTACCCCCTCATAGAGTAATTATATTCACACTTGTTCCCCCTCATAATCTGCCTCCACTATCTCCCCAGCAATCACATTTAGGCTCACCATCCTACTGCCACCCCTAAATTAGTCATAAAGCTAGTTCCCCAGAATCCTCCAGCAGTCACATGCAGACTCACCATCCTCTCCACCACCCCCTAAAGTAGTCAAAAGCTTACTTCCCATCCTTTCCCCAGTACTCCCATGAAGGCTCACCATTCCCTCCAAAGTCCCCAAAGTGGTCAGAAAGCTTGATTCCCATCACCCCTCCCCTTCCCCACAGCAATCACTTGCAGGCTCACCATCCCCCGAAGTAGTCACAAAGCTTGTTTGCCATCATCCCCACATTCCCCCCCAGCAATTACCCCAGTGATAAGACCCTTACCAATCTCCTGTTGTGTGATTATGTGGATAAAGGATAAACTTGAAATAACCAGGATATCTCTTTAAAGTATATGGGAGATAATAAACCAGGGAACCCCCAAGAATCAGACTTTCATGGCATTTCTAGGAGGCTCCCCTTTAATGTCCATCAACCAACCTTTATATTTGACATTTTCCAGTAAGATAATGCGAACGGTACATGTATAATATAAGATTACTTGTTTGTCTCTTTTTCATTTTTTACAGGCCTAACAGGAAAAATTATAAACCGTATTCTGGATGCAGGCTTTGAAATATCTGCGTTGCAAATGGTAAGATTTTATAGATCAGATATTTGTATAATGCCCTAAAAGAAGGACTAAATCACTGACATTTAGATAGCATTTAGGCTACTTTCACACTAGCGTTTTTAAATTCCGGTATTGAGTTCCGTCATAGGGGCTCAATACCGGAAAAAAACGCTTCAGTTTTGTCCCCATTCATTGTCAATGGGGACAAAACTGAACTGAAGACAACGGAATGCTCCTGAAAGCATTCCATTCCGTCTTCAGACCGGAGAGCAAACCGCAGCATGCTGCGGTTTTCTCTCCGGTCCAGGCATCCGCACCAAGACGGATCCGGAATGACCCCCAATGCAAGTCAATGGGGACGGATCCGTTTGGTGTGACACAATGGTGAACGGATCCGTCCTCTATTGACTTTCAATGGAGTTCATGACGGATCCGTCACCTGCACACATACACATATACAGACATACACATATACAGACATACACATAAACATACACAGACATATACACAGACATATACACATACATACTTACATGCTACCGTCAGGTCTCCACAGCGCAGGAGGAGCAGGACGGCGCACACATAGGACGATTCCACCCGGCGCCCAGCAGAGGGCGCTGTGGGGAATCATCCTATGTGCGTGCCGTCCTGCTCCTCCTGCGCTGCCGGGAGTATGTAAGTATGTATGTGTATATGTCTGTGTATATGTCTGTGTGTCTGTGTGTATATACTGTGTGACATGTGTGGGGCCGGAGCGCGGTTCCGGCCCCACACTTGTCCCTGCGGCAACACGGATCCGGCGACACCCTTCACCTGCCGGATCCGTGCTGCTGCTAGTGTGAAAGAGGCCTAACATGTTAAGATTGGACCAGAGTCGATCAGGTATCTCATCACAGCCTTGTGCACTGTATGATGAAGATCTGCTATCACGCAGGCCACGCTGATCTGTATTTAGGTTGACAATGAGCAATCTTGTTTCTTACCATTTTTTTCTTCTTCCCGGCATTCCAAATATGGCATTCCTTACAAAAGATAAAGGGGGGAATTTCTGAAGTTAGTTTAGCATTGCTGTTATTTAGGCTAAATTTATCATGAATGTAGAATTTGATGCATCCTTAACATGACCCTTTTGTCCTGAGGTGTTACTACAGTTTTTATATGCTATTCCCTGCAAGAGTGAGATTGCGACTTTTTAAAGGAATTATCCAGGACTAGAAAAAGATAGCTTCCAAAAACAGCTCCACACCAGCCCACAGGCTATGCGTGGTATTACAAATCAGCCCCTTTCACTTCAAATATACAACCCATGGACAGATGTGAGCTCGGGGCTATTTTTGAAATAGAGGAGCCACATTTTTCTAATCCTAGGCAACCATTTAAGGGTTATGTACACCTTTGTGGGAAGTTTTTTTAATGATTGCATTTTACTCAATTGGGGCTAAAAATCATTTTTTCGATTGAGCTGTTCTGTCACGAAGGGTTAAAGCGGTTGTCCGAGTTATGAAAAGTCCAGAAACCAATCTATTCTGTTGCATTACAATGTAATTATAAGAAACTGGAGTGATGTGGGTGAACAGCGGGATATATTGACAGGTGTTGAAGAAATGAGATTCATACCTTAAAGGGGTTGTCCAAGTTATAAAAAAAAAATATATAGCACTGTAAATCTGATGGGCAGCAATATATAACTAAGTTCAGCAAGTTTTTGGCAAAAAAAAATCTATATTTCCTCATTTCCCTGGTTCTCTTCTGGCCTTTGTTTACCTGCAGTAATAACAATCTCTGCCCCCCCCCCTGCTCTGCAAAGGGAGTGAATAAAAGTGCTGCCCTGAGTGAAATGTCTGCTGGAATACTTAGCAGCATGTTGTATGTGTAGGACTACGAGTCCCAGCTGTACAATGACACTGCTGATGCACACAGGAACTTCCCCCTACCTTTCTTGTGCAATACTCTGCAGATCTCCTCCAGTGTCAGCTTTGTGTCTATAGGATGAGGATTGCAAATCCTGTGTGTCTTCATTGCTACTGTTTTAAAGCCTTGAGCCCTGTGTGTGTTCTGGCTGAAGGGGTTAATGTTTTATCTGAAAGAATCCAGGGAGAGAGCAGAGAGCAGGAGCTGGCAGAGCAGGGGGGCGTGGCCAGCACAGTGACGTCTCGTATACAGACTCTTATCTGCTTGTGCTCAAATATGAGAATAGCAGGGAGGGAAGCTGGCATTCCAGGTCTTGTGACCCTGAGTGAAATCTGAGAAACCAGCAAGTTTAGAAGCAGTAAGTGTATGGAAAAGCTGTTGTATTTGATTAGTTAGAAACATACAAAGGTGAAAATAATAACTCGGACAACCCCTTTAACTGTTTTTTCTAGCTATGTGCATCCTACTTTCACTTTGTGTCGGTCATCTAATAACCCTTATCTCTAATTTATTAAGAGGCCATAATCACATATTTAAGCCACATTCTTATCAGTAATATAACAACTGAGCTCTAATGAGTGTTTATAAGGTCAGAAAGCAGAGATAAGGAGATGTCAGCTACCTATCTGACAGAGAAGAGAGAAAATTCAGATTCTGCTAGTAGAGCATCTCAGCTCTGTACAAAGAAAAGAACTCCATATTTTTAATAAAGGCCGATTGGAAACATGATTTTTGGATAATAATGAGTACAATGGACTAATAAAAAATGCCCCCAAAGGTGTATATAGCCTTTAAATAGTTGCAGTTGAAAGTTGAACACAAAAATGCATTGAGCCAAAATATGACTTTTTCCATGAGAGTTCTGCAGCAGATGGAAAGAATAATAAAGAAAAAAATTCCCCCAGTCCTCAAGATGTCCAATAATTGGATCTATCATTTAGAAACCGTTGCTTTGTTACATGATGTTGGTGGCCTGAGATGAATAATTTGTGTATTTGCAATGTGGTCTGGTGACAATTGAGGAACTCATTAGTAACAGTACACACGGATCAAAATGAAGAGATATATACTTACTTGCTCTCCACCAGTTCTGGACCCATGGCTCCCAGGTTGTGTTCACTCAACTCCGGTCCACTCCTGTCATCTTTCACACGGAAGCAACTGCACCACTGTAGCACATGACTGGTTTCAGTTGTGACATGTCCCCAAGCCGCGAGTGATCCAGAAGAGACCAGTCATTGTGGCAGCTGGGCATGTGACCCCATTAAGATCTTTTTGTAGGTTGTACATGCATAGGCAATTTAAGAAAAAAAACGGTGAAAGGCCGCACTATTAGCGGCAGAGGAGAGCAGTGCACACATATTTTATAGATGTCTTTAGTTTGTGAAGCTGAGCGTAATGGCCTTTTCTTCTCCCGGGTGCCAGGTCCTTCACTGTGAAGTTCTCTTTACATTAAGCTACGTCACAGCCCCTCTCCTATGCTGTAGTGGTCTCCTGCTGGGATGCTACAGCTATAAATCAAAGCAGAGGAGAGCACTTCACAGTGAAGCGCCAGTGCCTGGCAGAATAAAGGATCGATTTACTCAGCGGTAAATACTAAAGACATCTATGAAGGTGTATGTACTCTGTTCTCCCCTGCCCTTGGTCAAAACTGCTGACAGATTCCATTTAATCAATGTGGAAATAAAGCCTCCCACAAGAAAGGCTTGTTTGTTGTAGATCCAAAACCTGAGGCTGCACTACTGAGAGTTACTGAAGACGTTAAAGCTGGATTCATACATTGCAACAGCAGTTTGATTTACCATGCAGCCATTAACAGTGAACTACATATGCCAGCATGGTTTTGGCATATGTAGATTGCGGTGTGGCCGCAACGTATTAGCCCAGCCTCATTATTAGGTACACTGTTGCTGAGATTTTCAGGACTCAAACGTCCATCTACATCACTGTCTGTATCCTAATTAGTTTGAATAGTTGCCAATACTGTACCTGCGTATACGTCTGAACATTGATGTGAATGTTCATTTTTTATACACACAACACATCCGTTGCAGTACCGCACCTAACAGAAATCATACCGGCCGTATATCGTCATCAGTGAAGGCTTTAGTGTACTTGAAATGCCTGAGAAAGTTTTAATTGCCTGATTTTTTTTCTTTCATTACCAAATCTTGAAGTAACTAGCCTTAAAGGGGTTGTCTCACTTCAGCAAATGGCATTTATCATGTAGATAATGTTAAAGAAGAACTCCCGCAAAATTTTTTATTCCATGTCCTGCTAGAAATGTACATGATGTAATCTGTAGTGAATGGCATTTTCTTACCGGTGTCTGTATTTTTGACTTATATCATCCTGAAGTTTCTTATCTGTGTCATGTGACTAGGAATTAGACCCACCAACTCACACATAGACTTATGTGTGGACAGGAAGTCTATTTCAATGCCTATCCTTGTCAGCAAAACGGACAAGAATAGGACATGTTCTATCTTTTTTGCGGAACGGAAATACGGACATACGGAAACGGAGTACCTTCCATTTTTTTTGCGGACCCATAGAAATGAATGGTTCCGCATACGGTCCGCAAAAAAAAACGGAACGGACACGGAAACAAAATACGGTCGTGTGAATGAAGCCTAACAATACTGACCAGAATCC
The DNA here is from genome assembly GCA_900303285.1 of Rhinella marina. NCBI lineage: Eukaryota > Metazoa > Chordata > Amphibia > Anura > Bufonidae > Rhinella > Rhinella marina. Next base: position 672,548 of record ONZH01019791.1, on the reverse strand, counting down.
AGAGTACTCAAGGGAAATCCATGTAAACGTGCTCAGACCATGCAAACTCAACTCAAATAGCAGTATTGTATATGGAAGTAAACTGTATGTAAATGTGCATAATGCAGGGCACAAAAACACCCTTTGACTACCAGGCTACTGCTATTGCCTGTTCTCTATATTGTTTATGCCACTGTCTCCGGTGTCATCACTTGGTGTCATTGTAAAAGCCCTGAGCCTTTTTCACCGTTCCACAAATAGATGTTATTGAATAGTTTACACTTAACATGTAATCTGACGTTGGATTATCTTGTTCTTTGTTTGTGTTTCAGTTTACCATGGAGAAGGCCAATGCTGAAGAATTCTATGAAGTTTACAAAGGGGTTGTAGCTGAGTATACAGTAAGTGCAATGCAAAGAGCCACAATCTGCCCCCTCTTCTACCATCCATGGGAAGGGGTGGGATATATAAAATAGGAAGATCTCTGTCATCTGCCCCACTTCCTTCTAACCTACGTAAAGAAGAAAAAGAGGCTGATGAAGAGAATAAGACATCACACCCAGAGTTTGTTTATAGTCCATAACCATGGAAACACATAAGTCTGCATTAGATATATATGTAATGTATGTATGTGTGTGTGTATATGTGTGTGTATATATAGATATATACACACACACACACACACACACACACACACACACAGTTGTAACCAATGTTTGCAAGTCTTTGGCTTGTCCTATGGGACTGTCCCCAAAGTTTGCCTACAAGAAGGCCACCATCTCAGAGACTACCTACTGTTGTGCTCTACTAGGCTGCAGTTGAGGTCTTTGTTGGCCACTACAGTCGGATAGCATTGTCGTGAGGTTCTGGAGAGTGTTATAATGAGACAGTATGTGCATACATCTTTATAATCATTTCAGACACTGAAAGAACATCTAGTTCTTATTCCCTTTAAGCCTTGAATAGAAAGAGAAATAGAGAGCGCACATGGGAAGGACCGCAGGGCAAGAAGCAGAAGGTTGGCTTGTACGCCGCTCACCTGATCATGTTGCGCTGAGGGCACAACAACCTGCTGAAGGATGTAAGAAGGTGCCGCTCTTGATCCCCCCGTGCTAGATGCTGGATAGATACCACAGTTTAGAACAGGGACTTCGATCAACGGCGCTACCTTCAGAATTCAGTCAGGGTAAAGTGTAGATGCTAAAATGTTTTTATTAGTTAATCTGAAACATTTCAGCTCCGGAATGGACCCTTTGTCAGGCATTAACCCCCTCATTAATGCCTGATGAAGGGTCAGTTCTGGACCCGAAACGTGCTGCAAATGAACTAATAATAAAATTTTTAGCGTCTACACTGAGCCTGACGGCATCCTGAAGGTAGTGCAGTTGATTGAAGTCCCCTTCTCCTCTTCCAAGCTCCTTTTAACTCTTGCTATTAAAGGTGGTATGTTACAGCAAGCTATGGGATCATGAGGGGCCATTACATTGTGATGATTTCCACCTACCTTTCAGTGTTAGTGGCACACAGTGGTGTTAGTACCTTTGTTGATTAGCCTTCTGTGGCATGTCAGTTCATTTAGTTCCAGAAACCAATCTATTCTGTTGCATTACAATGTAATTATAAGAAAATGGAGTGATGTGGGTGAACAGCGGGATATATTGACAGGTGTTGAAGAAATGAGATTCATACCTTAAAGGGGTTGTCCAAGTTATAAAAAAAATATATAGCACTGTAAATCTGATGGGCAGCAATATATAACTAAGTTCAGCAAGTTTTTGGCAAAAAAATCTATATTTCCTCATTTCCCTGGTTCTCTTCTGGGCTTTGTTTACATGCAATAACAACAATCTCAGCCCCTCCCCCTCCCCTGTAAAGGCAGTGAATACAAGTGCTGAGTGACATGTCTGCCTGCTGGGATACTCAGCAGCATGTTGTTTGTGTAGGACTACAAGTCCCAGCTGTACAATGACACTGCTGATACACACAGGAAATTCTCCCTACCTGTTCTTGTACAATACAATTCCTCTATAGCTCCTTGCCCAGCATTTGTCTCCTCTCACTGCTGCAGCTACTATTTGTTGTAAAGCCTTGAGCCCTCAGTGTGTTCTGGCTGAAGGGGTTAATGTTTTATCTGAAGGAATCCAGGGAGAGAGCAGATAGCAGCCCGGCAAAGAAAGGGGGCGTGGCCAGTGACGTCTCGTGTACAGACTGTTATCTGAACTCTGAGGCTTGTGAACCGAAACATCACAGAGCAGAGAGATAAGGTGACATCACAGGTCATGTGACCCTCAGTCAACTCTGAGAAACCAGCAGCTTTAGAAACACAAAGTATATGGGAAAGTTGTTATACCTGACAAGTTAGAAACATATAAAGAACAAAAAAATAACTCGGACAACCCCTTTAAACACCAGGCACTCTTAGTTCTATGCAGTTTATTACTATAATAGTGTACAGAACCTGTTGGGTGTATAAAATAAAGGTTTTTATCAGGATTAGAAACTGTGTTTTTTATAACATACATCATTGTTGGGTTTATTTCTTATGTTCTTGTTAGAACACACTAAGTAACTGGAAAGTATCTTACTTTCTCCTAGGAAATGGTGGTTGAACTATGCGCTGGTCCTTGTATAGCAATGGAAATACAGGCAACTGATGCCCCAAAGTCATTTAGAGAGTTTTGCGGACCTGCAGATCCCGTAAGTAAATAACATGCAGCATTTTGAATGAATTCCAAATAGAGTGAAGGCTGTGGCACTCGCCCATGTGGATACAAGCTTCTTTTTTGTAACGTGTTCGCATAATGTGGAGCCCCCCAACCCCCCGCCGCATTCTGTGACCATGTTACAATAGAGAAGTTTGTATCTACACTAGTGAGTGCCACATCTTTCTAGCTATTTGGATTTGACACAAGACTATGTATGTTGTTCGTTGAGCACCACCGACAGTAGCAGCAGGGGGCCTAACTTATTGCCAGATCCACGGTGGAGATAGTCCGAGAACCTGGCAGTGCTAGCCTTGTACAATATAGATTATAAGTGATTACATGTTGCAGTTTATTAGTTGTGAACTGGAAAATCCACCTAAAATGTATATTCAAACTTGTCAACTGGTCTTCTACAGATGGGTGTCATATTATCTGCTCCACTTGGTCATCCTATATATTTATCATAGTTCATTATACAGTGAAACCTTTTTCAGACTACTGCACAAAATTGTATTAAAATTTTTCGTCTACAAGGTTGGTATTCCCAAAGAACATGACCAATGTGAATAGTATATCTGATGGGCATTTTCTATGGCAGGTATCTTTCCTAACAGACCGAACAGGAAATATGAAAAATGTATATAAACATGGGAACCGCTAATAATTGTATATTTACAAGGGTGCAACCTGCAAAAACAGCACAAAGATGCATGCCAAAGAAAATGGTGCCCGCCGCTAAGAGATAAATGGCAAAAATATATGGCTTTATTGGACAAACAATATAATATAAATCATAATAGATCATTAAAACCATACTACACTAAAGCTACTTTCACACTAGCGTTTTTAAATTCCGGTATTGAGTTCCGTCATAGGGGCTCAATACCGGAAAAAAACGCTTCAGTTTTGTCCCCATTCATTGTTAATGGGGACAAAACTGAACTGAAGACAACGGAATGCTCCTGAAAGCATTCCGTTCCGTCTTTAGACCGGAGAACAAACCGCAGCATGCTGCGGTTTGCTCTCCGGTCCAGGCATCCGCACCAAGACGGATCCGGAATGACCCCCAATGCAAGTCAATGGGGACGGATCCGTTTGGTGTGACACACCATTAATCCGGATCTGTCCTCCATTGACTTGCAATGGGGGGTCATTCCGGATCCGGCTACACATATACAGAAATACATACATACATACATACATACTCACACATACACATACATACTCACATACTCCAGGGACGCCGGCAGCATGTCTTCACGCGCCTCCTGCGTGCAGCTATGACGTTTCCCCACTGCGCCCAGCAGAGGGCGCTGTGGGGAATCGTCATCACTGCGCGCAGGTGGCGCGTGAAGACATGCTGCCAGCGTCCCTGGCTGGAGTATGTGAGTATGTATGTGTATGTATGTGTGTGTATGTATGTATGTATGTGTGTGTCTTGTCCCAATGTCTCTGTCAACATGTGTGGGGCCGGAGCGCTGCTCCAGCTCCACACATGTATCAGCGGCAGTACGGATCCGTCGGCACCCTTTAGGTGCCGGATCCGTGCTGCCGCTAGTGTGAAAGAGGCCCACGAAGGTCTCTGTCAAACAATGGACAAGAGAGCATCCAGCCACAGTCCCTTTTGGGAGTTGCACTGTGATCGGATGCTCTTTTGTCTGATGGGCATTTTCTATGGCATGTATCTTTCCTAACAGAGATAGAACAGGAAATATGGTCTGTGGACATCTCAAGTAGATGGTCTACATGGCTATGTCCAGGATGCTGCTGTCTTCACTAGTTCTCATATTTTTTTTATATAATTATATTTTTATTGAGACATATAGACATGAGACAAATCATTTTCAGAATTTGCAAGACAACAGACTAAAGTATACAAAGCAGATGTACAGGTGTTTCTTCCTATAGATAAGATAGCTGCAATTATTGAAGTTTGAAGAGTAAACATAGTAAAGTAATAAAGAATATCAAAAAAATCAAAATGTTGTCATGGGTGGTTATTCAAGAACACAGGATCAGTCATCAGCAATATTACTCCCCACCAGTAGAGGATGAACTCAACAAACGAGTCAAATATTCCAGTGGTAGAGAGGATAATTTGAACCAAATCAGTCATAAACTACTAACAAGAGACAATTAAAACCACGAACTGAAATATAGGCAATACAAAAATGACATCGACAGAAAACAGACGGAGACACAGTAGGAAGACAGACAAGGAAACGGGGTACAATACTCTCCTTGGCTTTAGGGTTGTCTCGTAGCCCAATACTCATCCCATACATCCCAGACGGCATAAAACTGATCCAATTTGTCCTGAAATAAAGCCGTAGTGTATTCTAGGGTACGAATGTCTGCTACCCTGGCATATAAGTCAGGGATTTTCGGGTGGTCAGCACGCTTCCAGAATTTAGCAATAAGAGAACGGGCCGCAGTCAGAATCTGTATTAGTAATTTAAGAGAGTTTCTTAATATGGATAGGAGCAATGTTAAGGAGGAAGGACATGGGATCAGGCGGTACATCGATGCCAAAAAGGTCGCTCAAGAGGGTGCTAACTCCAGACCAAAAGGGACCTATCGTAGGACAATCCCAAAAAATGTGGTGTAATGTACCTCGGTCCTAGCCACATCTCCAGCAAACCCTCGGGACCGCTGGATTCAGTCTATGAAGAAGATCTGAAGTGTGGTACCAGTACATTAAAATCTTATACTGATTCTCCTGTGAAAGAACTGATATAAAAGATTTTGCAGCTATCTTCCATATTGTGTGCCATAACGCATCTGGTAAGGTTTTACCCAACGCACCATATATGAGTGTCTAATAATTCGGTCTGGGAAGGGATTCATTAGGACAGAGTAACTAGTTCTCATATAATAGAACAGCTTCATTCCTATGCTGATATCTCCTTCTGCATCCTGTGAGAGAGCTTTTCTCCCGTCTGTCCTTCTACTGACAGTCACAGATGCTGAGGAGTATGTGATTCCCCCTCCTCTGCACCCCTCTGTCATAAGTGCTGTGCTTTCTGTCTATGCTTGTACATAATGTTTTTCCACCTGCAAACTGCCTTGCGTGTGCTTTCATCCGGGGTCTACAGCCTTTGTGAGCTGCCATCCTTGGATGCTTCCCCATTCTCTACATTCGAACCTGCTGTGTACAAGTGAAGGACATACACACACTCTAAAGAAGCAAAGTGAAAGGGAAATTTTATCAAATACTATTTAGAAAGTTGTTTAAAGGAGTATATCCCCCAAGAAATTCACTGTTAAACCAGATACTATGCCTCGTAGGGATAGCACAGCTGAATGTAATGATACCTTTCATTGGAGAGTTCTGCATAGTCATCTCCCCTGGCCCTGTCAATAAAGAAAGAGAGGGAGATGTTGGCAAGGGAAGCAAAAGGGCACTGAGTGGCTTGGGTCCACCCTCAGTGCACTCAACTGCTCATTTGCATATGGTTCACAAATACTTTTTCTCTAGAATGGAGCAATGGATCACTCAAGGTGGATTTAGACGAGCAGATAATTGGTAGGATTTGAACGCGAGCATGTAAGAATTGAGCGATTTGACCAAAAACGCTTGTTCAACGTCAAGTACAATCATCGTTAAAGAATTGCGTTATGTGAATGTGCATCGTGTTCATTCTTGATGATTGAGAGCCCTGTGTAGACAGGCGTATGTACGATTATACCATAGAAAAAAAAATAAAATTTTACATGATAATCCTTTCATTTAAATGCCAGTTGTCTGCTAGAATGTTCAGTCGGTAGTCGCTCGTGTCGGTGATCACATGAACAATTATCTGCTCGTCTAAATCCACCTTAAATGAAGAGTATTATTACATCCAGCTGAGCTAGCCCCGCAAGGCATAGTGTTTAACAGCAAATTTCCTGGTGATTTTGCAATTAAAAGTAAATGAACAATAAAACTGTAGTGTGAAGGTGTCGCTGTCCCTTAACAATGGCAATAACAATAGGCTTTGTCCCAATACTTAGGTTGTATAGTATGCAAATGAAAACCTGACAGCTTTGAATCCCATTAACTGATAGAATAGTGCCAAGGAATGGTGGCAGGTGCTGAAGCTGATGGCTTTCTAAAAATAAGACCTCAGTGTAGTTGAGAAATTAGGCAAATGGATCAGTGCAGAAGGATCAGATAGTTTGACAGAGTATACTGTTACTGCTCATAACTCTAGTGTAATTGACAACCCAAATCGAGTGTCTTTCTGTAAGTGATGTGAATAAACCACGTGGTAGGGAAGTAGGCACTATAGAAACATAATGACCTGGCCTGTTGCCATAAGGACTGCTCATAAACTAAACAAAAGCCAGTCAAAGTGAACTAAAGGTGGTCATACTCATTAGAAGAAGACCGGCTGACTATCTAGTGCTGTGATGGCTAACCTCCGGCACTCCAGATGTGGTAAAACTGCGACTCCCAAGATGTACACTTGCTTGGCTATTCTCAGAACTCCATAGAAATAAATGGAGCATGCTGGGAGTCGTAGTTTCACCACAGCTTCAGTGCCGGAGGTTAGCCATCATTGATCTAGTGCATATGGATGTTCAACTCTCCTCCAACAGCAGGTGTCGGAGGAATGAAGAGTCGGACATATTGGATGTTAACATACTGATCCGTTATTCTTAAGGGAGATAAGCCGCTGCCAGATTTACATACTTGTAAGGCATCATGCACACAATCATAGTTTTGCTCCGTGCCTGATCCGCATTTTTTGCAGATCAGGCACGGACCAATTCATTTTTGCAGAGACCACATGGATGTCATGTGTGTTCTGTCCGCATCTGTGTGTCCATCCTGCAAATTATAAAACAGGTCTCGTCTACGTTTGTACTATTGGCCCAAGGAAAATGTGGCATATATATGGCCGGTATCCGGATTTTGTGGATCCACGGTTTATGGACTGCAAAATACATACATACTTGTGTATATGAAGCCTAAAATACAGTCACTTTCATTGTACAGTAAGTTAGGACACAAGTAAGGGGCAGATAATAAAACTGAAAGTTCAGTAGTTACAGCATAGACCATCGAGAAGCATGAAGCATACTGTTGTGTTCTGTGTTATTTTGGGATGAAATCTTGGTATATGAGTAGCATGAACAGCTATGGCAGCATTGGTAGATTTTATTATCCATAGAATCAGGGGGTTGGCAAGAAGTTGGGGACAGATGGAAGAGGGAATGATGGCAGGATCAGACCTCATAGGGTTTGTTACTGTGGAGATGCTCAGACCTGCATAGGAGCTGTTCAAAGAAAATGCTGAATCAAGATCATATCAATCATATTTCAGAGTTTCTATATTTTTCATTTTAGATGCACTGGGTGAATAAATGGTGAATGAAGAGGCGGACATATACATTAAAGGGAGCCTGTCAGCAGTTTTGACCCTGCAAAACTACTAACAGAGCTAAGTAGGGGTTCGGACCATCATGGGTAATCATTCTTTATGGCAGCTTTTATTAGACGTTTTAGAGGAGGAAAAAGGAGCAGAAAGCAGAAAGTAAGACCCCCAATGTTAATCAGACCTCAGATAAGACCCCGACTCAGAACTCGGATCAGTCTCCCAATGTTAATAAGACCCCCAATCAGACGTCTGTGTTAATAAGCCCCATATTAATTAGAGCTCAGATCAGACCTCCATGTTACTGACACCCATATTAATCAGACCTCCGTGTTAATGACCCCTATATTAATCAGAACTAAGATCAGACTTCCATGTTAATGACCCCTATATTAATCAGACCTCGGATCAGAGAAAAAAAAAATAAACCAGCTTACCTCTCGTGCTCCAGACACCGCCGTCTGCTCCTGTCATCCACGCTTTTCCTGTTCTTCCTTCTGTGCACTGTGCTGAGACCCGACACCGGACAGCGTCAGGTCACAGAGTGCCGATGTCCTCACGCTGTGTTCGCAGCCGACGAAGACCAGGAAGAGGTGAGTACAGAGCCGGGGGAGCGCTGTATTCATCACTTCCCAGTCCTCCTGCACTAATGATCGCACTTTGGAGGCGGGGTGCGTTTTATAGGGTGAAAAATATGGGTATATTGCTCATGATGGCCTATGTTAAATGAAGTGCATAGTTAGCAACTTGTTACCTGCCTGCACAGTATTACTGTTTAATATCGGATCTCTTCTGCAGCATTGGCTGTAACTCCTGGAAATGAGCAGTGTATAATGCGATGGGAAAATGAATCCAGCCATAAAAGAAGGCAATATGGACAATAACAATACATTAGTAAGTGCCTTGTATTAACTTTCTACAAGTGCATCTCAATAAATTAGAATATCATCATAAAGTTTTTTTTTCAGTAATTCAATTCAAAAAATGAAATACATATACAGTATTATATAGAGTCATTACAGAGTGAACTTTTTCAAGTGTTTATTTCTGTTAATGTTGATGATTATGGCTTACAGCCAAGGAAAACCCAACATTCATTATCTCAGAAAATTAGAATATTATATTAGACCAACTGTAAATTTGGTTGGGGCTCCTTTTGCATGAATGACTGCATCAATGCGGCGTGGCATGGAGGCGATCAGCCTGTGGCACTGCAGAGGTGTTAGGAAGCCCAGGTTGCTTTGATAGCAGCCTTCAGCTCGTCTGCATTGTTGGGTCTGGTATCTCTCATCTTCCTCTTGACAATACCCCATAGGTTCTCTATGGGGTTAAGGTCAGGCGAGTTTGTTGGCCAGTCAAGCACAGTGATACTGTGGTTATTAAACCAGGTATTGGTACTTTTGGCAGTGTGGACAGTGCCAAGTCCTGCTGGAAAATAAAAATTCCATCTCCAAAAAGCTTGTCGGCAGAGGGAAGCATGAAGTGCTCTAAAATTTCCTGGTAGACGGCTGCACTGACTCTTGATAAAACACAGTGGACCTACACCAGCAGATGGCATGGCTCCCAAACCATCACTGATTGTGGTAACTTCACACTAGACCTCAAGCTGCTTGGATTGAGTGTCTCTCCACTCTTCCTCCAGACTCTGGGACCTTGATTTCCAAATGAAATGCAAAATTTACTTTCATCTGAGAACAACACCTTTGACCACTGAGCAACAGTCCAGTTTTTTTCCCCCTTTGCCAAGGTAAGACGCTTCTTCTTCGTTGTCTATTGGTCATGAGTGGCTTGACAAATGGAATGCGACACTTGTAGCCCATGTCCTGGATATGTCCACTCCTTGTGAATCTACCCCAAATTTAGGAAAGGCCTTTTCTTAACAATCCTATCAAGGCTGCGGTTCTCCCTGTTGCTTGTGCACCTTTTTCTACCACCCTTTTTCCTTCCACTCAACTTTCCATTAATATGCTTTGATACAGCACTCTGTGAACAGCCAGCTTCTTTAGCAATGACCTTTTGTGGCTTACCCTCCTTGTGGAGTGTGTCAATGACAGCCTTCTGGACATCTGTCAAGTCAGCAGTCTTCCCCATGATTGTGTCGCCTACTGAACCAGACTAAGGGGCCTTTTTAAAGGCTTAGGAAGCCTTTGCAGGTGTTGTGGGTTAATTATTCTAATTTTCTGAGATAATGGGGTCGTTGAGCCAGGGAGTTATTCTGATTGCCTGATTGGAGTCGGGAAGGAATTTTTCCCCCTAAAGTGAGGAAAATTGGCTTCTACCTCACAGGGTTTTTTTTGCCTTCCTCTGGATCAACTTAGGAAAACAGGCTGAACTGGATGGACAGATGTCTTTTTTCGGCCTTACAAACTATGTTACTATGTTACTATGTTACTAATGACTCAGGTCCAACCAATCAAGGCCACTTCTCTGGTAAAAAAAAAAAAATCTGTATTAGTTGCTAGTTAGCAGCTGTTCCTGACTGTTATATGTAAGGATTTGCTTTATCTGTCTTAGTTATCTGCTTATTTTTTCTTAAATCTTCATTTCCTCTTATCTTGAATGACATTTTGGGGCTTTGGAACCAATTACTCAACTTACAGTGGTTTCAACATACAATGGTCATCCTGGAACCAATTAATATTGTATCTTGAGGGACCACTGTATATGAGAAAAACCAACTAGTCATATGTGCAGACCAAAATGGTTAGTGTAAATCCTCCTAAAAATATATTCTTTCTTGCATTATTTATGAAGTTTGGCTTTCCTGCTTTATTATTTACCTATTTTACTGACATATAGCGCTAACATATTCCTTGGCGCATTACAGGCATTATCATTGCTCACTGTCTCCAGTGGAGCTCACAACCTGGAGGAAACCCACACAAATATGGACATGCAAACTCCTTGCAAATGTTGTCCTTGGTCAGATTCGAACCTCTGCAGGGCACCAGCTGTAACCACTGAACCACTGTGCTGCCCCATTATAAGAGTATTCCTATTTTTTAATTCTTTTTTATGTGTTAGCTGAAACAGTATCATAATGTCTGGGGCGGTAGTATGAAGCAGTTATTGTGCATAAAAGTTCCAGCATTTTCATTTCCCTGCGGCTATCCTTGAGCAGCTCTGTGTAGGTCTCTGCTGAGAACACAATCTGGTAGATCCGGTTTCTATAAGGCAGGTCCTTCTTTCCCCTTTCAATGAAGAGTTAATTAGCATAAAGAGGTGCTGTGGCATGTACTACTATACAATATTTTAGTACACACCTTCATTTAAGACTTTCTACATTTGGCTAAGAAAGATTAAGAAGGCGCCTATGTTACCGTTTCCCCCACTTATTGAGTTTTCTACTATAGCATTACATGATGTTTTGATGGGGCATTAAAAAAGATTAGGATGACTCTTTTAGTCCCAGTCATTAGTGTATAGTGGGACACACGTGCAATCATTTTTTTATTGCAGAAGATATCAGGAAAGTGCTACAAATGCTGCATGCCTCTCTACCTTAAAGTTAAAGGGGTTTTCCCACATGGACATTTATGACATATCCAAAGGATAGCCCATAAACGTCCAATAGGCAGTTCCTCACCCCCAAGGGCGGACTGGGAACTTAAAGTGGCCCTGGAAAAAATACTATAAGTGGCCCCGTTTTGTAGCCGGGTCCAAACTGATGGAAGGCAGGGCCAGCAATACCATATTGTGTCACATTATACCGCCCCAACAGAGCCAAATACCACAGTCCATCACAAAATACTGCCAGCAGCACAAAATACATCTCCAAAAACTTCCAATTGCTGGCCGTGAGGAGGACCCAAGCGGCCCCCTGGGCATTGGCCCACCGGGAAATTTCCCTGTAAGGTCTATGGCCAATCCGCCCCCGCTCACCCCTATCTAGAAAATGGGATACCATCTCACACTATGAATGGGTCATGCATGCGCGGCTCTCTCCATTTACTTCTATGGTACGTAGAGTATTAAACACTGTCGGCTATATTTGGAGGTTCTGTAGAAGTGAATGGAGAGAACTACACATGTGGAACCTCCTCATCATTCATGGTGGCGCATTTATAGAGTTCTTTTCTTGACATAAGAGCAGGTCCTAGAGGTGGAACTCACTCCGATCAGACATTTATGGCTTATCCTGTGGATATGCCATAAATGTCCATGTGGGACAACCTCTTTCAGGTGCCCATACTTATTCAATAGTTGTCAGCTAAATGCTCCTTGGGCGAAAAGCAGTTCTTTTTGACCATCATAAGGGAGTTCATGCTGATTGCCAGGGTTCTAAAACACTCCATATTATAAAAATAAACATTTGAAACCAGTAGTGATCCAGATAATGATATCATTTTATAGGTTTCTGAGAACTTCCTTGGACGGATATATAAGATAAAAGAAAACAACTGCACCTAATGACCTGCCCGGTGAATGATTTATTAACTAGAGAGAATATGCTGCTTATTAAGTTGCAGCCTGATACAGTCTTTGAAATGTCAATTAGCAGCGGTATGCATAAGAGTTCTAGCCGCCAAAGAACAAGATGGCAGGTGATAGAACCAGAAAGGAAAACAGAATAGATCCAAGCAGTCTGGAAAAGTGTTGAAATATAAATGAGGCAGTATGGCTTCTCTACATATCCTGTGTACATCTTCATATGGCAATTTGCTAGTGAAAGTCCATCAATATTTATTAGTTGGATTCCAGGATCCAGATGCATAGACTGTGCCTGCTCCTTGTCACTCTGCTCATGTTGTCTGCCTTTTCTCATTCTATGAAATGGACCCGTTTTGTTGGCTTGAGTCACATGATCATTTTTCTACACCGGTGACAGTCCATTATTAAATTTCAGTTTCTATGTCAGAAAATTCCCTGATTTGATTTAGGGTCTGGAGTGGAGCAGTCAATAATGTTACAGCAGATACAGCTGACAAGTGTGCTTTACCGGATGAGTAAACTCACCGCCAATCCAACCGGCATTCTGATATTTCCTCTTCTGGTACACCCAGTGATAAAAGGGCATGCATAGAAAGAGGTCTGAAATCAGGAAATTAATTTTCCACATGGGAAATAATTCACACTTGTTAAATATGAAAAAGATTCACACCACAGTGCAATCATAACTTTTCCATAGACTATTTTATGGTCATATGTTGTCTGTTCTGTATATACAGACTATATAAGGAATTGTCCTGCTAAAATCAGAAATAAAATGTACTGGATAACTTTGATTAATCATTTATATAAAAATCGTTTTATGCATGGACACATATGTAAATTACATACATTTCTGCAGCAAAAGACTGCCACTAGGGGGAGCAGGACTGAAACCAGATTTATAGACAGTTTTATTTAATTCAGGAAAGCGTCCCCTAGTGGCTGCCTTGTGCTATAAATACCTATGGGTGCAGGGTCACATGGGAAACCAATCAGAATACAGTACTAATTAGTATCAGCTGCGCTATAAAACAATGTATTGATAGTGAGCAATGTCAGACTGAGGTTCTTTGGGCCCACCAGATGAAATGATCCTTGAGACCCAACCCCTATATCATGAATAAAGTCTGATAGGTTTTGAATCAAAGGAATAGACCCTAGTAACATAGTTTATAAGGCTGAAAAAAGACATTTGTCCATCCAGTCCGGCCTGTTATCCTACAAGTTGATCCAGAGGAAGGCAAAAAAACCCCTGTGAGGTAGAAGCCAATTTTCCCCACTTTAGGGGAAAAAATTCCTTCCTGACTCCAATCAGGCAATCAGAATTACTCCCTGGATCAACGACCCATCTCTAGTAACTATAACCTGTAATATTATTACCCTCTAGAAATACATCCAGGCCCCTCTTGAACTCTTTTAGTGAACTTACCATCACCACCTCCTCAGGCAGAGAGTTTCATAGTCTCACTGCTCTTACCGAAAGAATCCTCTTCTATGTTTGTGTACAAACCTTCTTTCCTCCAGACGCAGAGGATGTCCCCTCGTCACAGTCACAGTCCTGGGGATAAATAGATCATGGGAGAGATCTCTGTACTGACCTCTGATATATTTATACATGGTTATTAGATCTCCCCTCAGTCGTCTTTTTTCTAAAGTGAATAACCCTAATTTTGATAATCTTTCTGGGTACTGTTGTCCACCCATTCCAGTTATTACTTTAGTTGCCCTCCTCTGAACCCTCTCCAGCTCTGCTATGTCTGCCTTGTTCACAGGAGCCCAGAACTGTACACAGTACTCCATGTGTGGTCTGACTAGTGATTTGTAAAGTGGCAGGACTATGTTCTCATCACGGGCATCTATGCCTCTTTTGATGCAACCCATTATCTTATTGGCCTTGGCAGCAGCTGTCTGACACTGGTTTCTACAACTTAGTTTACTGTTCACTAAAATTCCTAGGTCCTTTTCCATGTCAGAGTTAGCCAATGTTTTACCATTCAGTATGTACTGGTGACTTGCATTATTCCTTTACAGCATAACCTTACATTTGTCAGTATTAAACCTAATCTGCCACTTCTCTGCACAAGCCTCCAGTCTATCCAGATCCTGCTGTAGCAGTGTACTGTCCTCTTCTGTGTTAATTACTTTACACAGTTTAGTGTCATCTGCAAAAATTGATATTTTACTGTGCAAACCTTCTACAATATCATTAATAAATATATTGAAGAGAATAGGGCCCAATACTGACCCCTGTGGTACCCCACTAGTGACAGTGACCCAATCAGAATATGTGCCGTTAATAACCACCCTCTGTTTTCTATCACTGAGCCAGTTACTTACCCACATACAGACATTTTCTCCCAGGCCAAGCATTTTCATTTTATATACTAACCTTTTATGTGGTACAGTGTCAAATGCTTTGGAGAAGTCCAGATATACGACATCCATTGATTCGCCGCGGTCAAGTCTAGAACTTACCTCCTCATACAAACTGATTAAATTGGTTTGACATGGCCGATCCCTCATGAAGCCATGCTGATATGGAGTTATTTGCTTATTTTCATTGAGGTACTCCAAGATAGCATCTCTTAGAAAACCCTCAAACAGTTTACCCACGACAGATGTTAAACTTACCGGCCTATAGTTCCCGGGCTCTGTTTTTGGACCCTTTTTGAATATTGGCACCACATTTGCTATGCGCCAATCCTGTGGGACACCCCCTGTCAGTATAGAGTCCTTAAATATTAGAAATAAGGGTCTGGCTATGACATTACTTAATTCTCTTAGGATACGGGGGTGTATGCCATCCGGTCCTGGCGATTTTGTCTATTTTAATCTTTTTAAGACGTTGCTGTACTTCTTCCTGGGTCAAACAGGGCACTTTTAAAGGGGAATTTACTAGTGGCTGCTGATTTGGCTCCAAAAGCAGCCAAATGGGTTTCTTTCTCTCAGGGCCACTATTGTATGAGAACCTGGGCCCACCAGATCCTCTGGTACTCTGGTGAGCTAGGCCAACCCTGATAGACCCATTCTCATATTTTTCCACTCCATTATTTTTAGGCTATGTGCTTGCTATCAGGGGATGATAATGATCTTCTTTACATTCAAAGGCTGACACCTTGAATGGGTCATAGGCTACCTGTTCATGGTGCTGATTTGTATATAGAAAATCTGCATGAAAACCACATAAAAACCATATAAAGAAATGCACATATATCTGCACTATTTGTTTGTTGCTGGTTTTTTTTGCATTTTTATGTGCTTTTTTTGTTGTGGATTTTCTATTTATGTTAGCAAACCCCCTTTGAAGTCTATGGGAAAAAACACTATACAGAATCACACAAACAATTAATATGCTGCAGATTTTAAAATTTTCACGTGTACTAAGTACCCAAAATTCATGAGTTTTGAAAAATCTGGTACTGGTACAGAAAAAAATGCAAGTAATCCACAATGTGTGCAGGTGCCCTAATATAGTATTTTTCACAATTGAGGAGATAAAATAGTATTATATATTATATATATTATAAAAAGTCTAGGCAGTCATATGAGCTAAACAGCCAGGACTTTAGACTGCTAGATTTTACCTTCATTGAAAACTTAAAGGGGTTGTCCCACTTCAGCAAGTGGCATTTATCATGTATCATATAGAGAAAGTTAATACAAGGCACTTAGTAATGTATTGTGATTGCCCATATTGCCTCCTTTGCTGACTTGATTCATCTTTCCATCACATTATACACTGCTTGTTTCTGTGGTTACGACCACCCTGTAATCCATCAGTGGTGGACACGCTTGCACAATATAGGAAAAAGTCCTGGCTTTTCTGGTGGCTGGAACTTCAGGAGTGCGCATAGGCTGGCGCTTTTTCATGTAGTGTGTATGCACAGCCACCGCTGCTGGCAATATGGACAATCACAATACACTAGTAAGTGCCTTGTATTAACTTTCTCTACATAATAACTGCCACTTACTGAAGTGAGACAACCCCTTTAATGAAGGGTTCCTGGCAGGTATCCGGTGCGTAATAGAGATCCTTTCATTCACAGAAATGCAGTTTCTCTGATTAAAGGGGGTTTCTATTTTTTAATGCAATACTGAATATACCATTTGAAGGATTGGATATTATTTTGTGGTGTTGACTGACTGTACGTTACAATACCAGTACAATTTTCCTTAATCCTTAAAGGGAACCTATCATCAACTTTACTCTGACCTCACTAAGGGCATCATAAAATAGTGACAGACACAGTGATTTCAGTGTTGTGTCACTCATGAGCTAAAAGTAAGTGGTTGCTGAGAACCAGAATCATAATCATTGCAGCACAGGCCTTGAAAAGAGTCATGGCTTTCCCCACCTATCTGCTGATTATTGGCAGTTCTGTCCTAGGGAGAAAGGGAGAAAACTAGGTAGAAGACTGTCAGTCATCAGCGGGGGGTTCATGAATAACCATGACTCTTCTCAGGTGTCTATGACTCTTTTCCAGGCCTAGTCTGCAATGATTGTGATGTTGGTTCTCGGCAACCTATTACACGGTTGGATTTCTTGCGATTGCTGCAGCGATCCCATTCATCTCTATGGGATCCCCGCTACTCAGGGATCCTGGCTGCGACGGGTGTCGCGCGACAACTGTTGCCGTGTAGCCCTAGCCTAAGTGTCCCATGATCTGTCACATGATGTTCTGAAAGACCCCTGAGTCTGTAACACTGCTGAACAAGCAACATGAAGACCAAGGAGCTCTCAGACAGGTCAGAGACAAAGTTTGGAGGAGCATAGATCAGAGTTGGGATGGAAAAATAGAAGGTATATGGCACAACTACAAACCTGACAAGGAAGACTGTCCACCAAAACTCTCAGACCAGGCAAGGAGGGCATTATTTAGAGATTCAACAAAGACACCAATGATAACACTGAAGGAGCCCCACTGAAGATCCACAGAGATGGAAGTATCATGTGCGTCCGCCTTTCATTTTTTTTTAAATATATCGAACTGCTGAAAATGGCTAAGCGCTGGCTTAGCAATCTCCGGCAGGTCTGTAGAAGTGAATGGAGCGTTGGTCGTGCTTGTGCAGTCAGCTCTCCTTTCATTTCTATATCTTAGATTACAAATGTAGGCCAAATACTATTACATCTAACTGAATAACTAAAATACTCATAAAAGATAATGGCAAGTAAATGAGTAACCCTATTGATTTATCTTGGTTAAAATGAAATAATTCTCTCAGAATTACATGTCAGGAGAGCTGACAGGCTCGTGTTCTGTAAATACTGAAATATTCATAAAATATCAATTTTGGAGTATCTTTGCTTTGTGCCTTCCCTCTGTTATTCATTTACAAATATGAATACATTGAGAGCTGGGTGTTACTACTTGGTGGTATGTCCCTGCACAGTCAGTGCTGACCATGGCAGACTGTGTAGAGACACACTTCTGTGACAAAGGGTATGATACAACACCCAGGTTTTTTTCCCCTGTAAATTTCTAGGAGAATAATAGAGGAACAGCATAATGCAGAATTATAAGAATAGATGCACCTGCATTTTTAATTCATGGAGCATACATGTATTTTATGTAATAGACAGTCCGTTCCACGGCTCCACAAAAAAACGAACATGTCCTGTTCTTGTACATTTTGCGGACAGGAATAGGACTTTTCTCTAGACGGAGGAAAAAAAGGCGGCATGCTTACAGCCTACGGATGTGTGCAATGAGGCCTTACCTAGAGGACCTTCTTCCATTTCTGTGGGTGGGCAGCAGCTCACATAAGATAATCAAGCACTGCAATTAAATCTTTTTAAACTCTTCCTCCTGTGCATAGAAAATAGCCCCAGAGATACGTATAGTGTGTAATTCCCCCACAATCTATCTAGAGAGAGATATAGCTACAGTATATACATTTATGGATTTAGAAGTTGTGATGAATGAATGAAAAATGTCTGAACTGCTTCCCTGAGGAGCAGGGAAGCTACTGAGCCTGTTACTCCACCTCTAAATGCAGGAGAAGTTGGAGCAGAGGAATAGTCAGCAGGGGGTGCTACCAGAGAGAAAAATGTAATGAGAGTAAACACCAAACTGAAATGCCATATTCATTGCATAGCCCACACTATATCATAATACATTTATAGTATGTATCTTTGCTGTATCATTGGTCCCAGTATAGACTGTATTGTACTTACTCTAATCCTTCTCCTTAATCTTCTAAATTCAGTAAATATACCCCTTCATTAAAGAAGAACTCCCACAAAAAATTTTATTCCATGTCCTGCTAAAAATGTACATGATGTAATCTGTAGTGAATGTCATTTTCTTACAAATGGCTGTATTTGGGAGTAATATCTCCCTGATGTTTCTCATCTGTGTCATGTGACTAGGAATCAGACTCACCAACTCACACAACATCTTATATGTGGACAGGAAGTCTATTTCTCTATGCATTCCTATGGGAGCCTCACTTTCAGTCTCATAGGAATGAATAGAGAAGTGACTGGCTTCCTGTCCTGGGTCAGTTGGAGGTCAGGGAGTTGGTCACATGACCCAGCTGCAATAAGAAGAGAGGGGATAACTCAGAAATGAAGTCTGTGATGAGAAGATTGCATTCACTACAGATTATATCATGCACCTTTCTAACAGATGAGAGAATAAAATTTTTTGCTGGAGTTCTTCTTTAAGAATGAAATGCTGCAGATGATTAGAGTGAGACTCCACCTTAGAGTAAATGTAAAATGTAGAGTCTTTAGTGCAGTTTCTGTACAGTTAATGATAAATATTAATATTGACTATTATCATAAAAGGAATAGTTTGTCTGAAATTTGGACATTTTCTAGTTTTTTTCCACAAAAAAATAGAAGTTACTTAGTGTGCGTTCCATTTCTGTATATCCGTATTTCCATTCCGCAAAAAAATAGAACACGTCCTATTATTGTCCGCATTATGGACAAGGATAGGACTGTTTTGTTAGGGGCCAGCTTCATTCTGCAAATTACAGAATGCACACGAACGTTATCAGTATTTTTTGGGGATCCATTTTCCAAATACATAAGCTCGAGTGCATGAGCCCTAAAGATGATAAAATGGACAAAGGAGAATGGCTAATATTTAAAGAGACATAAAAGTTTACTAAATGCACAGAAGGTGCAGCAGTGCTTCTCAGGGCGTTCTGCACCTTCGTCATGCATCGGCTCTGGTCTACTGTTCCAGCATGCAGAGTATGGATCCATAGAAAATATATACAGGATTAGCAATCTTCGACACTCCAGATGTTGTCAAAGTACAACTCCCAGCATGCTCCATTCAGTGCTATGGGAGATCTGAGAATACCTAAATATGCTGAGAACAGCATGCTGGGAGTTGTAGTTTCACCAAAGCTGGATTGCAGGGAGTGCTGTACTCTCTGTTCTTTCAGACAAGGTTAAGGTCCTCTTTAAAGAGGACCTTTCATGCTTTTAAGTTAGAGTAGCTAAATACCTTTATTTGCAGGGTACCCCCTGCTGATGCTGCCACCCGGCCAGATTTTTCAAAATGGCGCTCCTGCGCCCCGCTCTGCCCCCCTGTATTTTTTACGCTCAGTATGCTAATACTGAGCATCGGAACAGGGAGGAGGAGACGCCAGGGTTTCTCAATGGGCGTCTCCTTCTCCCTGGCTGTGCCGCGATCCAATCACATCGGAGAGCGTCACAGCCAGGGAGGAAAAAACTCCTTGGCTGTGACGCTATCCCATGGATAAGAGTAAAGGTATTTAGCTACTCTAACTTAAAAGCATGAAAGGTCCTCTTTAAATTTTAATGGGTCTCTTAAAAAACACATTTCAATAAGAAATACATTTGGGATGACTTACACTACGGTAAAAACAAGATCTTGTGCCACCTCGTGAACACAACTAAAACCAGATACAGGAGTTGGAACGGTCCTACGTGTTCAGCAAAAATGGAGTCATTTACTATCAGATATATGCCAGTTATCTGAAAGGTTATTTGTGCCACAATCTGCGACTTTTCCCGCTCACGACAGGTCTAAAATAGTGGCTGTAGTGTTTTAGGCGTAAAAAATGGTCTAAATTTAAACCAGCAAGGAAGTTGGCTTACATTTAGACTGGTGGTGGATGCGCTGAAGTTATGTAGAGGCTGGCACCTCGGCGGATCCACCATCAGCACCGGGAGTTATTAAGACCGGCGTCTAAAAATGTCCAAATGACCCCCAAAATGTCGAGACGTCCAAGTTGTGGTGTAGGGTTATAGGGGGTTACCGGTTTGCATCAACATCCCTAAAATAATCACTGGTGATGGTAGCTTTATTTTTGTAATATATTTCATTTACCTTTATTGCTGTTATCTTCTATTCTGGGCTGTAGTCACATGACCGTGTCCATGCAGTACTTTTTTATTTCCTGTGATGTTATGTCCATGGACGTGTCAAAGCAGCAATGGAGGCGGTAATAGGGGAGTGTCTATGTAACTAGCTGCGTGGGAGGAGCTATAAACTAGCTCGGTGTTGTTAGGGGCAGTGATAGGAGAGTGGCTATGTAACTTAACTGGGTGGGAGGAGCTATAAACTAGCTGGGTGTTGTTAGGAGCAGTGATAGGGGAGTGTCTATGTAATGAGCTGGGTGGGAGGAGCTATAAACTAGCTGGGTGTTAGGGGCAGTGATAGGGGAGTGTCTATGTAATTAGCTGGGTGGGAGGAGCTATAAACTAGCTGGGTGTTAGGGGCAGTGATAGGGGAGTGTCTATGTAATTAGCTAGGTGGGAGGAGCTATAAACTAGCTGGACTTTGTCAGGGCCAGTGATAGGGGATTGTTTATGTAACTAGATGTTGGGAGGATCTATAAACTAGCTGGGTGTTGTTAGGGGCAGTGATAGGAGAGTGGCTATGTAACTTAGCTGGGTGGGAGGAGCTATAAACTAGCTGGGTGTTAGGGGCAGTGATAGGGGAGTGTCTATGTAATTAGCTGGGTGAGAGGATCTATAAACTAGCTGGGTGTTGTTAGGAGCAGTGATAGGGGAGTGTCTATGTAATTAGCTGGGTGGGAGGAGCTATAAACTAGCTGGGTGTTGTTAGGGCCAGTGATAGGGGATTGTTTATGTAACTAGCTCTTGGGAGGATCTATAAACTAGCTGGGTGTTAGGGGCAGTGATAGGGGAGTGTCTATGTAATTAGCTGGGTGGGAGGAGCTATAAACTAGCTGGGTGTTGTTAGGACCAGTGATAGGGGATTGTTTATGTAACTAGCTCTTGGGAGGATCTATAAACTAGCTGGGTGTTGTTAGGGGCAGTCATAGGGGATTGTTTATGTAACTAGCTTTTGGAAGGAGCTATAAACTAGCTGGGTGTTGTTAGGGGCAGTGATGGGGAGTTAACCTACACTCCTGACCCCCACAGTGTGAGCGGACAAGAAAAGCACTCTCTAAAAACAAAAGATCATTATATATAAATATACTGTTTATTGAGGAAATAAATATAAAGAAAATTCATAACAAAAATTAATAAAACAAAGTACATGGGGTACATGAGACCTCAAAGTGCTGGCTGGAGACATAGGTTAAGGGGTTCCGGCCCCCCACAAAAAAATGTTACCAACAATACCCTAGTAAATGTGGGCAATGAAAGATCAATCAGAAGTCACCAGGATATAGTCATCCAGGTTAATGAATACTAACAATTACCAGTACATAAAACTCACCAAGCGACATGATTGAGGGGGGTAAGCGGACCACCCAAGTAACCACTGCTGATCCGATGAGAATAAGAGTTTTATGTACTGGTGATTGTTGGTATTCATTAATCTGGATGACTACTGATTGATCTTTAGTTGCCCACATTTACTAGGGTATTGTTATGTTAAACATCATGACAAGTATTGATACGATTGTATACACTTACCTATAGTGTGACATGTATAACATTTTTTTGTGGGGGGAGGGGGACGAAACCCCTTCACCTATGTCTCCAGCCAGCACTTTAAGGTCTCATGTACCCCATGTACTTTGTTTGTTTTATTAATTTTTGTTATGAATTTTCTTTATATTTATTTCCTCAATAAACAGTATATTTGTATATAAAGATCTTTTGTTTTTGGAGAGTACTTTTCTTGTCTGCTCACACTGTGGGGGTCAGGAGTGTAGGTTATCTTTGATGTTTATGTGCTCTTTGGTGTATTGCTTTGAGGTGTTTTTGCTTTAGTGATAGGGGAGTGTCTATGTAATTAGCTGGTGGGGGGAGCTATAAACTAGCTGGGTGTTAGGGGCAGTGATAGGGGAGTGTCTATGTAATTAGCTGGTGGGAGGAGCTATAAACTAGCTGGGCGTTGTTAGGGGCAGTGATAGGGGAGTGTCTATGTAACTAGCTGGGTGGGAGGAGCTATAAACTACGGCAACAGGAAATGCCACATGCAGGATGTAAACCAGAGTGATTTGCTCACATGGTGAAAACTGGTCAGAAAAGTCATTCCAATCACTGATTAAATTGTGTATTGTATGGGTAGGTCCCTTTAGCAATAGTGTAAAATAGCTGAATGCTGATGGATCATGGTAGATTTGTCCATCTTCATTGCCTTTTCAAGGTTTTCATTTATCGGTTCATTTTTACTTTAAAGGGGTTGTCCCATTATTAATGTAAAAAATGAAAATCAGACATCATATAGTCTTTGACAATAACTTTCTAACAAAGCTAGAACCAGCCCTGTACCTCACATGGATCCAGAGATCTCCTCATTCATTGCTCTACTAGATTTAAATCAAGCTGACAGCTCAAGGGAGTGTCTTTTCTGCTGCAGCTCAGGGGACGTGTCTCAGCTCTCCCTATCACAGCTCAGGAGGTGTGTCTCAGCTCTACCTATCACAGCTCAGGAGGCGTGTCTGAGCTCTCCCTATCACAGCTCAGGGGGCGTGTCTCAGCTCTCGCTATCACAGCTCAGGAGGCGTGTCTCTGCTCTCCCTATCACAGCTCAGGAGGCGTGTCTCAGCTCTCCCTATCACAGCTCAGGAGGCGTGTCTCAGCTCTCCCTATCACAGCTCAGGAGGCGTGTCTCAGCTCTCCCTATCACAGCTCAGGAGGCGTGTCTCAGCTCTTCCTATCACAGCTCAGGAGGCGTGTCTCAGCTCTCCCTATCACAGCTAAGGAGGCAGTTGAAGGTTGAAACTGAGCATGTGCAGCCTTCTCAGTGAGCAGGTCAAAGAAAAAAGAAAAAGATCAAACAGCGGGTGGCGCTGTACAGATACATTTTATTGAATAACTCAGTGGCTATGCCAAATTTTTTATTACATGCAATTACAAAAATATTCAGATCCAGGTGCTGGTTTGAAAACTGTAGAATATTTTTCGTGGGACTACCCCTTTAAGCAATTTTGTGTTGTGTTCAAGTGAATGGGGAGGAGCTGCAGTACCAGACACAGACAAGGGAAAAAAAGGCTTTTTTTCTACTCTCATGTAACCCGTTTAACCATTCCATGACCTGACTATATCTACTCCTTCATAACCAGCAGCTGCTTAACTATATTTGACTGTGTTAGGCTAGTTTCACACCTGCGGTGTGAATTCCATCAGGGAACAGCCTGCCAGAATTCACCGGATCCGGCACTATAATAGGGTCCGGCGGACATCCGGCCACCTCCCGGCAGACTATGCGGAGAATCAATTGGACACAAACCACTGCATGCTTCGGTTTGTGTCCGGCCGATTCCCGGAATTGTCTGCCAGAACAGCCTGACGGAATTTACACCGCAGGGGTGAAACTAGCCTTAGCGACATCAGGCAGTGTAACGGAACCTTAAAGAGGTTATTCAAGACTGGAAATGTTCCATATATGCCCAGGTCGCTCACACTGATTCTAATTACCTGGCTCCATGCGCCGCTCCTGGTCCTTGCACAGCCACCACTGCTTCTCCCTGTATGCGGCTGAAAACATCTGGTGCTGGGGGGGACAAGCCTCCCCAGCGTCACCCGCGATGCTAAGGAGGTTCGTCCCTGTTATCGCCTGCCATTGGCTGCTTCCCCCACCCTCCATCCGCGTACGGGGATAAGCAGCGGCGGGAAGCGAGGTAAGTAGAATCAGTGTGAGGGGCCTGGGCATATGGGGGGGGGGGGGGGTATTTCCAGGCTCTGCATGATATATATAAAAGTCCTTGCATGGGTGAGTGCAGTATATGTGGACTGCCTGTGGTCTGCAGGTAGTTAACAATTTTCTCGTCTTTGATTAGGATCTCTACCAAAATCGTAAATGGCAGCTGTTTTTCCTTAGGCCAAATACTATGAAAAGCTGCAGCGGTCTACTGAGCAGCACATCTACGGTTTAATCTAGAGGGAAAAAAAACCTTTCATTGTGCCTTAAAGCCTGTTTACATTGACCAGTTATCGTGACCATTCACTTCTTTCAGATAATTGGCCAGTGTGACTGCAGTAAATAATAACTGATAAAACTATTGTCTATTGTTGATCTTCGTGAATTGTTTTGCCATAAAAATGATTGATATTGATGGCAATACATGGAAATGAAGTGACACTTCTCACCTATTAGGATGGTGCATGCAAGCATTATACAGATGGAAGAGGAACCTGTGCCTATCTGACATTTATGCCATAAATGTCCACATGGGGAAACCCCTTTAAGGGTATATTCACACTAACGTATTTATTGGTCCGCATCTGTGGAACCTATGCGGACCCATTCATTTCAACGTACACAGTCCGTATCCATGTTTTGCGGACCTGCAATTTGCAGACCGCAAAACACATACGGTCGTGTGAATGTAGCCTAAAGGCGATACACGGTTTTATAAAAACATGGCTGCTTACATGTGGAGACAGTGCTGCACTTGTCCACTGGTTGTGTGGAATTTTGCATCTCAGTCCTCTTAAAGGGTTATCCCATGATTGATGTTAAAAAATGGAACTCAGAAATCATATAGTATGTGACAGTCTCTCTAACAAAGCTAGAAGTAGCCCTGTACCTCACATGGATCCTGAGATCTCCACATCCATTGCTCCAATTGTTCTGTCAGATTTATTTCAGGCTGGCAGCTCAGGAGGCGTGTCCTATCTCAGTGGGCGTATCCTTTCAGCAGCAGCTGTTTCTTTGTAACTGCCACAGCTTCTAACAGAAGATATGGCTGGTGGCAGTTGAAGATTTAAACTGAGCACGTGTGAACACCAGTGAGGTGGACTGAGAATTAAGTGAAAGAACAACCAGCAGGTGGCGCTATACAGATACATTTTATTGAATAACTCACTGGCTATGCAAAATTGTTAATTACATGCAATTACAAAAGTATTCAGATCCAGGTGCTGGTTTGAAAAATGTAGAATATTTTTTGTGGCACAGCCACTTTAAGAGCAATACCAGAGGCAACCCATGAACAGCTGTTTCTTCTACAGTTGAACAATCCATTTAAAGGGGTTGTCCGAGTTATTTTTTTGTTCTTTATATGTTTCTAACTTGTCAGGTATAACAACTTTCCCATATACTTTGTGTTTCTAAAGCTGCTGGTTTCTCAGAGTTGACTGAGGGTCACATGACCTGTGATGTCACCTTATCTCTCTGCTCTGTGATGTTTCCTTCACAAGCCTCAGAGTTCAGATAACACTCTGTACACGAGACGTCACTGGCCACGCCCCCTTTCTTTGCTGGGCTCCTGCTATCTGCTGTCTCCCTGGTTTCCTTCAGATAAAACATTAACCCCTTCAGCCAGAACACACTGAGGGCTCAAGGCTTTACAACAAACAGTAGCTGCAGCAGTGAGAGGAGACAAATGCTGGGCACAAGAGCTGTAGAGGAATTGTATTGTACAAGAACAGGTAGGGAGAATTTCCTGTATGTATTAGCAGTGTCATTGTACAGCTGGGACTTGTAGTCCTACACATACAACATGCTGCTGAGTATCCCAGCAGGCAGACATGTCACTCAGCACTTGTATTCATTCCCTTTGCTGAGAGGGGGGGAGAAGGGGGAGGGGCTGAGATTGTTGTTATTGCATGTAAACAAAGGCCAGAAGAGAAGCAGGGAAATGAGGAAATATGGATTTTTTTGCCTAAAACCTGCTGAACTTAGTTATATATTGCTGCCCATCAGATTTACAGTGCTATATATTTTTTGTCATAACTCGGACAACCCCTTTAAGATTCTCAGGCTATGGTTTATATCACCATTGATCACATGTAAGAGAACAGTTCTGACCATGGGTCAGTAAAAAAATCATGGGGACATGCACTGCTTTGATCTGTGATGTGGACCAAGCACGCCCATTGAAGTCTATGGGACTAATAGGAAATTCTTTGGAAATTAATTTTTGGCTGAGCAACATCCGTGAATTACGGATGATACACGGATGCTAAAAACGGACACGGATCGTTCACGGATGAAACACGTACGCTTTTTTTCGTGGATGTGACACTGACACGTAAATGTGAACGAGGCCTAATGTGTATAAGGGGCTCCCAACTCTCCCTCGTCGGATGTAGGGAGATACAAGGATTAGGTAAAATGAATATTTTCACCCGATCCTTTTGTTCTCCCAGGAAGTAAGCCACCGTCAGATGTTTCTGGCAGCTTCTTTCTCCACTCTCCGAGCCGGACATGTATGTTTATGGGGAAGCTGGGAGGGAGTCGAGAGAGATAGCTTTCGACCAAACGATTGTTTACCTGACAACTATTAAATCTGTATGCCCAGCCTAAGGCCTCATGCGCTCCACTGTGTTTTGCATCTGTCTCTGATCCGCATTTTTTGCGGATGACACACTGACCCATTCGTTTCTGTGGGTCCACAAAAACCAGACAGCACTCGTATCTGTGTGCTGTCTGCAACCGTATGTCAAATCTGCAAGTTATAGAACATGTCCTATTCTTTTCCGTACTACGGACAAGAATAGTCATTTTTAGTAATGGGAGCAAGAAAAATGCACACGGAAGTTATCCGTATTTTACAGGTCCTTATTTTGTAGACCTCATTAAGGATACAGTTGTGTGCATGAGGCCTAAGAGACATTGAAATGATCTGGCTGTCTGGTGTTAGTATTTGTTCCACACGGTAGTAGTAGAGTAGCAGGTTCTGCCATTGTTTCTCCAGTTTGAGTGATACCACCAGCCATTATTATGAAGCTGGATTTACACAGGATGATTCTGCAGCCGATTGTCGGGATGGAAGCGTTCCTTCCCGACAGTCAGCTGCTCGTTCAGTGAAGGAGACCACTGTATTTACATGCAGCAATCTCCTTCACAGTATGAGGATGGATCTCTATTGGGATCTCTCGTCCTCCCAAAGAATCATAGTTTCTGAGCAGCAGATCACAGTTAAGACCACATGATCTGCTGCCCAAAAACTATGATCGGTGGGGCCTGCACGAACAATAGGATTGGCAGCTCATTTACATGGGTAGATTGTCGAGAACGAACGATAATGTGGATGATTATTGGCTCGTGTAAATGCAGCTTAAAGGGGTATTCCCATCTCAAAATGTAGTTTGTATAGTTAGATATAGCCATACCAATATTATTACTAATACAATTTATTTATAGAATATGTACCGTTTAGAAGATTTGCCTATTTGTATTTCCATTGTCCCACACGCATCAGTCAGACCGTTGCCCCTAGTTACAACCACCGCAGCCGTGTAGTAGTGGTGGCCGGCTTGCTCTTGTTCAAACCCGCTCTGAGGTAACTGCTGTATTGTGAACGCACATTACATGAGCATGCGGAGACACATCTTAGGGTTGTAGCATTTTTGTCTGAGTTTCCAAAACTCAGAAAAACGGATCCTGTTCCAAGATCAATTCATCTCTATGGAGCTGGATCTGTTTATAAAGTCTGCGTTTTGGACGGATCCTGACTGGTAGCGTCCAAAACGCAGATGTGAAAGTACCCTAAGATGTGTCTGCGCATGCTGATTCAATGTGTGTTCACAATACAGCAGTTACCTCAGAGCGGGTTTGAAAAGGAGCAAGCCGGCCACCACTACTACATGGCCGTGGTGGCCGTAACTAGGGGCAACGGCCTGACTGATGTGTGTGGGACAATGGATATACAAATAGGCAAATCTTCTAAAAGGTACATTTTATATAACTACATTCTATTAGTAATAATATTGGTATGAGTATATCTAACTATACAAACTACATTTGTGAGATGGGAATACCCCTTTAAGTCTATGTTCACATCCCATTCATGACCACCTTTTAAAGTATACGCCATAATGTGTACGTTAAACAGATCCCTCTGACTGACGCCATACAGTGTGCGGACATGTTACATTGTCGTGCTCAGATAACCACACCGATTCTGTTGCCAGCTTCATCACATAGCTTGAGAGAGATAAATCCATAGTAAAACTCAAATAGATGGTTATCTGGACTGTATAGGATGTTATCCTTCTTCCACAATGACTGCATTGTAAATCAGTCATGTGTACATTTCCCATATGAGGCAAGCTATTCATTGACATGTACCAGTTATTATACATAGACACATGACCGGGCGGTCTGACTGCTAACGTCTTTCATAACTAATATACGTTGTCATATATACTGTATGTCATCGGCGGGATATGTTGCAATTCTGTATTTGTGTCTGTACTTTCTACTTGTGCAGTAAGAGACATTTTTTGTATTAACTCTAAACTCAAAGGTGCACATTCATGAAATAAATTGAGCCAGAATTCTGGAGATTTAGACACTTTTGGTGCCTCATTAGACTAGGACGTGTGGCTTAGAGAAGGGACATGACCTAGCAGAAATGGGCTTGGCTTAAGGGGGTTTTCTACATTGCATAAAAACTTGGGCCTAGTGGAAAAGGGGCTAAAGGTTCTTTTACACGGGCCGATTATCGGCCGAAAAATCGTTCCTAGGAACGCTAGTGCCGATAATCGGCCCGTGTAAAAGTGGCCCTAATCAGCCGACGAACGAGCAAAACGCTCGTTCGTCGGCTGATTGGATCTTTTGGTTTCTACAAAAGATCCAATCTGTCGGGCGCACATCGGCCTGTGTAAACAGGCGATGTGCGCCTGACAGTATGGAGCTTCCCGGCCGCACGAGTGATACAGCGATCACTCGTGCGGCCCGGCGCTCGATTCATCGGGCCGTGTAAAGGCTCCCTGCCCGAGCGCCGATATCGCTGATCGGCGCTCGGGCAGGGAGACACATCGGCCCATCTAAAAGGGCCTTTAGATTAAGGAGGTAGTCTGAGTTAAATAAAAACTTGGACAGCCCATGTAAATGGTCTGAAATAACAAAAGAATCAATACTGACCCTTTCCCCTCCCCTTCCTGCACTGGACTATAGTCCTCCCCACTGCTCTTTCTTTTCCTGGCTGCAGCAGTGATGTCCTGTACACACAGGTCACCACTGCAGATAATCACTGTCCTCAGCAGTGATGTCCCATACACACAGGTCACCACTGCAGATAATCACTGTCCTCAGCAGTGATGTCCCGTACACACGTCACCGTTGCAGATAATCACTGTCCTCAGCAGTGATGTCCCGTACACACAGGTCACCACTGCAGATAATCACTGTCCTCAGCAGTGATGTCCCGTACACACAGGTCACCGCTGCAGATAATCACTGTCCTCAGCAGTAATGTCCCGTACACACAGGTCACCACTGCAGATAATCACTGTCCTCAGCAGTGATGTCCTATACACACAGGTCACCACTGCAGATAATCACTGTCCTCAGCAGTGATGTCCCGTACACACAGGTCACCGCTGCAGATAATCACTGTCCTCAGCAGTGATGACCCATACACACATGTCACCGCTGCAGATAATCACTGTCCTCAGCAGTGATGACCCATACACACAGGTCACCACTGCAGATAATCACTGTCCTCAGCAGTGATGTCCCGTACACACAGGTCACCGCTGCAGATAATCACTGTCCTCAGCAGTGATGACCCATACACACATGTCACCGCTGCAGATAATCACTGTCCTCAGCAGTGATGACCCATACACACATGTCACCGCTGCAGATAATCACTGTCCTCAGCAGTAATGTCCCATACACACAGGTCACCGCTGCAGATAATCACTGTCCTCAGTAGTGATGTCCCATACACACAGGTCACCTCTGCAGATAATCACTGTCCTCAGTAGTGATGTCCCGTGCACAGAGGTCACCTCTGCAGATAATCACTGTCCTCAGCAGTAATGTCCCGTACACAAAGGTCACCGCTGCAGATAATCACGGTCCTCAGCAGTGATGTCCCATACACACAGGTCACCGCTGCAGATAATCACTGTCCTCAGCAGTGATGTCCCATACACACAGGTCACCGCTGCAGATAATCACTATCCTCAGCAGTGATGTCCTGTGCACAGAGGTCACCTCTGCAGATAATCACTGTCCTCAGCGGTAATGTCCCGTACACACAGGTCACCGCTGCAGATAATCACTGTCCTCAGCAGTAATGTCCCGTACACACAGGTCACCGCTGCAGATAATCACTGTCCTCAGCAGTAATGTCCCGTACACACAGGTCACCGCTGCAGATAATCACTGTCCTCAGCAGTAATGTCCCATACACACAGGTCACCGCTGCAGATAATCACTGTCCTCAGCAGTGATGTCCTGTGCACTGTATGATATGGTAACATATTGGAGGGTCCTGTACCTTGACTTTAACAAGATTAAGCAAAATAAATCAGCAGAAACATCAATGCTTAAACTTTTTTTTATCTCCTTATGGCCAAATAGGCTCAGAAACCGACATCCAATGAGAAGCCTACGCAAAAGTGGGGAGACTGTTATAGCAACAAAATGTGGGGCCAACTCCATATTAACAGCCATGATTTTGGAATGAAATGTTCAAACTGGCTACATCTTTTTATTTTATAGTATACCTACCGCTGAAAATGTGTGGATTATCCTTATGATTTATCTTATCATGAGCATTTAAAGAGGACCTTTCACCACTCCTGACATCCCTGTTTTAATATCTTCATGCATTCCTCATGTAATAACAATTCTGGAGCATCTATTCTTATGTCTGTATGTTGTGTCATTCCTTTATTATTTCTATTAGAAGTTATGGATGAAATGCTAGCAGTCTGCAGTAAGGGTACAGAGGGGAGGTAGCGTTACCCGATCTTATCTCCACCATTGTCTTTTTCTTATCTCAGAAATAAATACAGATCTCATGGTACAGATAGACGCGCTTCCTGAGTAACTGGACATAGACAATGTGCCTGCTCCGTCCACACTAACCCCTTTTGTTCCTTCAGCATGGATGAGTAGCTTCTGTCTTGGGAAAGACTCATGTATATCACAGAATCCTGATCTGAGAGTTGCAGAGAAGAAGAATACTGTAAAACTCATTTACAATTACAGCATTTCATTAGACTAAGATGAAAAGCGAATGCTTCCTTCTAAAGCAGAATAAATGGTTTACAATGTGCTTGTGTTGCCTTAGCTGTTTACCCCAACTGTATTTTGTCTTATTTTGATACTGCCCAAACGGCGATTTTTAGGCCTGCATAAAAGATGGCTCAGCCTACAAACAAGCATGTTTACACGGGTAAAGGATCGGGAACGAGCATTCTTATTAATTCTCATTTGACTGATATCAGACCATGTAAAAGGGCCTGTAGTTAAAGGGGTTTTATACTATTCCAAAAAATAGTGCCACAGAGAAAATAATCTGTAACGGTCGCAACTTATTCATCCGATTTACACCCCACACTTGGGGTCATTTATCAAACTGGTGTAAAGTAGAACTGGCTTAGTTGCCCATAGCAACCAATCAGATTCCACCTTTCATTTTCAAAAGGAGCTGTAAAAAATGAAAAGATTGGTTGCAACTTAGCCAGTTCTACTTTACACCAGTTTGATAAACGACCCCAACTGTTTCTACTTCCTTTGCACCATGTGGGGGGGACAATTGTCAGTGGATTTGTAGATAAGCACATCAGGCATTGTCATATATAGGCATTTCCGCAAATATGAAAGCACTGGTTGGATGAGGTGTGAGGGGGAAGATTTTGCTTCTGTCTTGTTTACTATCATATTAAAGGGGTTATGCAATGATTAATGTAAAAAATGAAAGTCAGACATCATATAGCACATGACAATCTCTTTCTAACAAAGCTAGAACCAGCCCTGTACCTCATATGGATCCAGAGATCTCCACATTCATTGCTCTGCTACATTTATATCAAGCTGAAAGCTCAAGGGGAGTGTCTTTTCTGCTGTAGCTAAGGGGGTGTGTCTCAGCTCTCCCTATCACAGCTCAGGAGGCAGTTAAGGATGGAAGTGAGCATGTGCGGCCTTTCTCTGAGCCAGACAAAGAAATAAGAAAATGAAAAAACAGCAGTTGGCGCTATACAGATACATTTTATTAAATACATTTTTAATTACATGCAATTACAGAAGTATTCACATCCAGGTGGTTTGAAAACTGTAGAATATTTTTTTAGAAACCCTTTAATGGAGAATTATTCTGATCATGAAAACAAATGACACTAGCCTTTACGCACATTAGAATATATGAGAGATGGTTGCTAAACAATGGCAAACTCTTTAAGATGGTTATCAACATTTCATAAGTATTTGGTAGGCCTGCATTTTGCAATCCAGGAGGTATAAGGTGTGCCTCATGCTGCCATAATGCACAGACACAGTGCAGCCATTTGAATTAGGTCTTTGGCTCAAAGTTTTCAACTCTGAGCCCCCATGTGAGGAGAACACTAGGATTGACTTGGTTGATCAGAGTTGTTCCCAAGATTGAGCTGCTGGTGGTTTGGAGCCCATAAACATGTAAATGCTGATTCTTGTGCCTTCAGATAACCTTGTGGAATAATACCCTCCAGGGTTTTTTATTTTTTTGTGTGTGTGCAATTTATTTCTCAATATAGCTTACAACATCACGAGAGAGTACACCACACCTTCTGTAGAAACAGTTCAGCTATTTCCTGGTGCAGATACAAATTAGAAATTTGGTAAGAAGCCAAGCTTCTTCCCGTACAAGTGAACTGATGCAAGTGGCACTTTGTATACAGTTTTTTCTCATCCAGCGTAAGTGAAATATTTTATATGAAACACATTGGGACAGATTGAATAAGTTTTGAATGGATTTTTATTGAGGTAAAAATGTGCCTAATTTATTATGAGGCGCACAACCTCTGGTCTAGTAATCCGTGAGGTTCAAAGTGATCAAACCTTTATCACCATCCACGGCAATAATGATAATGAAATGACTACTGACCCTTTCCCAGGCCACATAACAAAACTGTCAAGTGAGCTGTCTCGGGAAAATGTATATTTCTTTCTCATAGCATCAGACTACAATTCCAATTATATTTGTATTTTACTTTAGGAAATAGCGCGCCATCTACGACCTAGGACACTGCGTGCACAGTTTGGGAAAAATAAAGTGAAGAATGCTGTTCACTGTACTGACCTTCCAGAAGATGCAGTGCTAGAGGTAAGATTTAGTATTCTGGTGACCTACGAAATTATTTCCGTAAGAACTTGTCACAGACTCATATTCTTACAATACGTTGAGGTCACAAATTCAGTGACGTTTGCCAGGTTGTTGGCATACTTAAATCAGACCTTGGATACAGTAGTAAGCACTTGAGCTTACTAGAAGAAGAATAAATGTACGTATGTGCCAGTGTGGCACTAGAGGAAGAATTGGCAGACACTTGTGTTTAATTAAGGTTTCTTCATCACATAATCGCATCAGTCTCCTGAACACATGGCTCTCCAAGCTGAAAGACATATTTACATATTACAAGGCTTGGCTTGTATTCTCGGCGTCCATGAAAGTGTATGAACCTCTCAAGCACACAAGTCCAGTTCTCGCAAGAATCAACCAGATTATGTGCTTCAGCAAAGGTGTGTTAGTTAGTGCGTGTGAACGATCCAAGTATGGACTCACCAGCTAGGCATAACCTTTAAAGGATCTCTCACCCTGAACCTCTGTCAGTCATTTTCAACCTTGACGTGTACTGGGTTGCGTTTGAGAAGAGAATTATTTCTGCACATATTACAGTTCTTTGTGTCTCAAATTTACTTACTTTTATATCTCACTTTATACCATTTCAGACCTAGGATGTGCAAAAGGGCTTGTTTAATGGATTGTGCACTTGACCTAAGACAGGTAGCCATTATTAACAAGGGCATCTATAACAGTTAGGGTAGTTTTACATAGTTTTTTGGAGGAGGTTTTGGGGCAGATTTTCCTGCAGGTTTTTCAGCCAAAGCCAGAAGCAGATCCAGCAGGAAAGAGTAGTATAAATGCTTCCTTTGTATTTGTGATTCTTTTCTAATCCACTTCTGGCTTTGGCTGAAAAATCTGATGGAAAAATTGCCTCAAAACCTCCTCCAAAAAACTCTGTGTGAACCTACCCTAAAATAAGGCTGTAGTGACACTAGTGTCATAGCTACCATTTCTAGGTGAGCAATGACAAATCCATTCTAAGATAGATACTAGTGATCCCTGATGGACTCTCCCTGATGACAAGAATAACACTGCAGACTGCATCATTTTTCATCATTACCACATCCTCACATCTTCTCTTTACTTCATGTCTCCTCATTAACTCCATTCCTACAGAGATTCAGCTGAAGATTTTATCATCTGTATTCAGGATTATAATCCCTGACAAGTGGAGCAGAGAGGAGGATGATGCAGCTCTTAACCCAGTGTTGTAAAGTAACTTGTCCTCTTGTATGATTAGGACAGGTTTTGTGTACTAATAGGACAGCGGCCATTTTATTTCTCCTAATGATTGCTCCCTAGACAAAACGAGCCATTATAACTAATGAAAAGTATTTGGAAATATATATATATATATATATAATATTTAAGTATTTTCATTTTCTTAACCCCTTCCCGACATCTGCCGTACATGTAAGGCTCAGCAGGAAGGGACTTCCCGACAGCTGCCGTACATGTAAGGCTCAACAGGAAGGGACTTCCCGACAGCTGCCGTACAGGTACGGCTCGCTGATTGGGTGCAGAAGTTGTGCTCGCCCAATCAGCGGCAGAAGCATAGCTGTTAAAAAGTGTGCCGTGTGGCCATACCTCAGGTTACGACCATATGTGGGGTGTTTCTGTAAACTGCAGAATTAGGGTAATAAATATTGAGTTTTGTTTGGCTGTTAACCCTTGCTGCCTTAAAGGAAAAATGGGTTAAAATATAAAATCCGGAAAAAAAGTGAAATTTTGAAATTTCGCCTCCATTTTCCCTTAATTCTTGTGAAACATGTAAAGGGTTAACATCGTTTGTAAAATCAGTTTTGAATAACCTGAGGGGTGTCGTTTCTAAAATTGGGTCATTTATGGGTGGTTTCTACTACGTAAGCCCCACAAAATCTCAATTGGTCCTTAAAAAAAGTGGATTTTGGAAATTTCCTTAAAAATTCAAATGTTTGCTTCTAAAAATCTTCTAAAAAGCCTTCTAACAGCCTAAAAAAATAAAATGGCATTCACAAAATGATGCCAACATAAAGTAGACATATGGGGAATGTTAATTAATAACTAATTTATGAGGTATCACTATCCATCTTACAAGCAGAGAAATTCAAATTTAGAAATAGTGAATTTTTACAAATTTTCCGTAAATTTGGGATTTTTTTTATACATTAAGGTAACACATATTGACCCATATTTACCTTTAACATAAAGTACATTGTGTCATGAGAAAACAATCTCAGAATGGCTTAGATAATTAAAAGCGTTCCAAAGTTATTACCACATAAAGTGACACATGTCAGATTTGCAAAAATAGGCTTTGTCAGAAAGATGAAAAATGGCTATGTCCTGAAGGGGTTAATTCCTGGAGAACCCCTTTAATGATTAGGCCGGGGTACCCATTTTGGACCACTGCTAAGGTGCTTCATTCTTTTAACCAAAATAAAAACAGAACTAAAAAAAGGATTAAAAAAGGACAGAAATTGTGATTTACTGGGCTTCACATAAAAAAAGGATCTGATAGGTTTGTTTCATTGAAAATTACATTTGTGTCTGCCTCATATCTGTTCATACAAGTGGCCATACACCTTAAAGAGGACCTGTCACCACTCCCCAATATGTCACTTTGAGTAAAAATATGTTTAATCATTCCTCTGTTATTCCTACTAGAATTTTCTGAATAAATTGACAACTGGGTGTTATTATAGGTTTTCCCTGGATAATCTGACATTGTTCATTCAGTGCTGATAGTGTTAGACTGTGAAGCACACAGCCAAGGGGAATAGTAATACCCAGTCAGTAATTTGTTCATAAATTTATAGTGGGAATAATAGAGGGACATCATAACATATAGTTATAAGAAAAGATGCTCCAGACTAGTTATTACACTGGGAATGCAAGTAGTTATTTAAACAGACGTGTCAGGAGAGGTAGCAAACCCTCTTTAAATCGCTGAACACGTTTGGCTAACACCTTTTCCTTTGGGGTCCCCTGTAGACATGCATGCTCAGCTGAGTTATCACTTTGTGAAAAAGAGAATAAAAGTAGCTTTGACCCGTGTTAATCATAACTGAACGAGTTACATATTATACCGCTTTCCACCATTTATGCTTTTAAAGATACAAGAAGGTTAGAGATTATCTGGAGAAACTTTGGACATTTGAGGCTAACAAACCATCTGACTCATTCACTCTCATTCCAGCCTTAAAGTGGAACTGTAAGTTATTGTGAAAACCACAGCAGGAGCTGACATGAACACCGCGCTGGGATTTCGGTGCAGAAAATGCACCTTTGGATTTAAAATGTATACTTTGTAGTCGGATTGTAAAGGGGGTTTGGGGACGGCAGCATTGATGGCTTATTCACTTGAATGGCCCCTTCCTTGTGCTTATTAGGGGGTCCTGAAGGTAACCCCCCCCCCCACACACACACAAGGGAATCTGTCAGCAGTATTATGCTGCTAGGTTCTAATAGCCCCAGCACATGCCAACGAGTCCTGATATTCATGAGCCTCTAGCTTTCTCTGCCCCTGCCACTGATTGACTGCTTTTACAACTGAATTAGCACAAGGGGGCGGAGAAAGTCAGGAGCTCATGAATATTCAGGACTCTTCAGCCTGCTCTGGAGCTGTTAAGGGTACAGTATATGCTATACTGTAATAGAAGACATCTAATAAAGATGTTACTAGGGATGAGCAAATCGACTTCGATTCGCATAAAACTTTGTTAGAATACTGTACCACTTGGAACCAAACCCGAGTTCGATAAAAGGTTTTTTACAGGAGAAATGAATTTCTGAAGTTATTACCCGAAGTCTTGCGAGCCTTCGAGAAGTAATAACTTTGGCACATAGGAGCCAATACATTCTAATACTGTACGGAGCGCTCGCTCTGTACAGTATTCTAACGAAATCTTATGAAAATGTTTCATCCGAAGTTGATTCTCTCATCCCTAGATGTTACATAAGGTGCTATACTGTAATAGGTGTATAATAAAAATGTTACATAAGGGTACAGTAAATGTGCTATACTGTAATAGAAGGCATCTCATAAACATGTTAACGGGGTTATTCAACCCCTATGATGCCACCCAAAATGCCCGAGCATTGCGTGGATAAAAACATCCAGCGAGGGGTAGGGGGGTTTGGGCAGGAAATAGTAGGTCGCGACAGGGACGAGACTTCCTAGCATTATGGGTGACGCTAGATAGGCTTGGAGATGCAGTGGCGGATGTGCGGGCATCAGGAGCAAAACGGGTGCCGGGAAGCGGGGTAAGTATAACCTGTATGAGGTGCCCAGACATTTTATGGGGCATTATTATTTGGGTTGCATAACCCCTTTAAGTACTGGTACAGTAAATATAAGGTGCTATACTGTAATAGATGGCAGATAATAAAGAGGCTGCCGTTGCCCGAACACCCATACTTTTCAGCTCATTGTGGTATGTGTTAAAGGGAAACTGAAGAAATTCTCTGGTTCTGGGAGACTTCTAGGGAAGGACAAACATTTCTGCCACAAACTTTTATACAATGATATATGTATACAGATAAATCATTAGCCCCTTCAGGATCAACTTTGGAAATTACGTTTTCTATTTTACCTGCTAAATTTTTCCATCACCATATGAGGGCTTGATTTTTGCAGGCCAAGTTATACTTTTTAATGGCAACATTTAATGTCCCTTATAATGTATTGTGTAATTAAAGAAAAATACTTCTGGGGTGAAAATAAACTGCAATTCTGCCAAACAACCTATATTGTTTGGGTTTCATTTTTATAGCTTCATAATACGGAAAAAGTGACATAATGTCCTTATCCTGCTAATTGTACGATTATAGCAATACCAAATTTATATAATTTTGATAATTTTTTGCTGCTTTTAAGGAGCCTCTGTCAGCATGATCAACCTTATTAAACCAGGCGTACTGCCTGTTATGGATGATCATGCTGATTAAAATGATACCGTTCTTTTGTCTGTATAATAAACAGCTGCAGAAATATCTGCGTTTTTATTCATATGCAAATTCACATGTTGGAGAACAGGGGAGGGGGGTGGCTGAATCCTTGGAGCACTGCTTTTGTAACACCCCCTGTGCTCTGCACCCCCCCCCCTCCTTGATTGACAGGGCTAGACATCAGCATGCTGAGGGCAGAGCTGTGTCCTAGCATGTACATGTCATATACACTACTAACTATAGCCTTAGAACGTTGAGAATATAGGTTTTCTATGTCTAGAAAGTTAATACATATTACTGGTTTGTTCATAGGCACAATATATGATTATAAAGAAAACAGTAATATGTATTAGCTTTATAAGTATAGAAAACCACAATTCTCAATATGATAAGGCTGTAGCCTGGAGGTAAGTAACATATAGATGTCCCAGGTTAAAATCCCACGTGAGACTTCTAGATTTTTTTCTTCAGTTATTTTTTTTTCTTCCTCAGTTAACCAATAATAAAAGGCTAGAATAGAATAGAGAATAGAAGTTTTCAATACTTAGAAAACTAAATCATATTACTAGTGTCTTTATAATCATATATTATTCCTGTGAATAAAACCAGCAATATATATTAGCATTTTAACCATAGACCCCCCCTCCCCAAATCAGACAAGGCAATGTTAATGGCAGTGCTATGGTGTGCCAAATGAAGCGGCCCCGAAAAATTTGTTTTCATAAAGATTTAAAAAAGAGAAACTTTCTGAAGACAGCCTGCTATAGTGCAGAAGAAGCTGCATGGATTGATCTATAGTTTTGTGCAAAAAGATTCGTATCAAGTACAGATTTTCTCCCCCTGACTGAACAAATGAAGATTGTGTCCCTAACCTCCTTGTCTGTCGGTCTCACTCACAAATGGTATGGTGTCGATATATTTCCAATAACACGAAAAGAGCTTGCACTTCTTCCTCAAACAATAAACTTAATGTACTGCAATCATGAATTACCATCTTTTTTCAGACTATAAGAGGCACTTTTTATCCCCTAAAAATGTTCAGTGTTTTGTATGAGCACTTGGCAGCTGAAGGCGTCTGTGCTGGTCCCATGTTACTATGTGCTCGCATTGCTGAGAAAAATGATGTTTCAATATATGCAAATTAACCTCTAGGAGCAATGGAGGCGTTGCCGTTACACCTAGAGGTACAGCTCTCTCCGCTACTGCTGCGCCCTCTTCGATTTGATTGACAGGGCCAGGCAGGCTTGATGCAGAGGGTGCCGCAGTTGCCGAGAGATGAGCATCTAGGTGTAATGGTAACGCCCCCGTTGCTCCTAGAGCCTCATTTGCATATATTAAACCATTATTTTTCTCAGCAATGCGGGCACATATGAACATGGGACCAACACAAATGTCTTCAGCTGACAAGCGCACATGGAACAGGTCAGCCAGTTTCATACAAATCTGCTGACAGATGCTCTTTTATATGGTATGGAATTTATATGGTATCTCTTAAAATTATCGTAAAAATGTAATATGAAATTTTACATATATATCTAATATATAAAGCTGAGTGTATGTGTGTGTGTGTGTGTGTGTGTATGTCCGCTAAAGGAATCCGCACCGCTGCAGCTACAATCACAAAATTTGGCACACATGTACATCAGGTGTCCGGGAAGGTTTTAGAACAGTTTTTAGCTCTCCAGGACGTACCGTTCCTGAGATATTCCCCAAAAAAATGCATTAGCCAATAGTAGCCTGGTCACATGACCCTTATCAGCCAATAGAAGCTCACAAGCACACATCAGGTTTCTATGACAACCTAGCCAGTTCACTGCTTTAGGTCTGCATTAAAGAGGCAGCGCACTGTGGATGACAATGGTAAATGGGTATTCCCGGTTACCATAACTATAACTTATGTTTTAGACTAACTCATCATCAATCATTACCTCATATAATATAAATTTTACATATTTACTGTTCAGTAGTAATAAAAGATGTTTTCTTCCACTGCTACCCACCTTCCTCCTAAATCAGGCATCGACCTGTAATTCTGGCCACCGTCAAAAGAAGAACTTAAAAGCACCACCCCCAGATCCCACTAAGTCACGCCCCTGACTCAGTCAGGCCACGCCCCTTCCATGCTGCATTTGACCGGGATTAAAAATATTGATAAAAATCACCTTCTGTCAGCTGCAGGGGTGGGGGGAGGGTGACTTTCTCCCTGTAGCTCATTGCTCAGACTGCACAGTGCTGCTGCTGAGAGTGCTGCTGCTGTGTCCATCCAGGCCCTGCGCATGACAGAGGACAGGGAGTCTGAAAGCCAGACCGTCCAGCCTAAAACAAGACCTCTGGCCACCCTAGGAGCAGGCTGATGTTAGGGTGGCCAGATGTCCGGCTTTAGGCTGGACAGTCCAGTTTTCTGGCTACCTGTTCTCCTTCCGACGCATTGTCTGGACAGACACAGGGATGTCCACCCTTTTAGTAGCTCCCACTCAGACAGCTTCTCCTCCATGTCTTCACGAAGCCAGGGGGGGCGTGGCCTCATGTTTAGTGAAGTGTCTTCATGGGAACTGGGGGCGCTGTTTCACGTTTGGGGGAATGGCCGGTGAGGTCTGGCTTTCTGGGGTGAAGACAGTGGCCACTCTAGCTGCTGTGGAGGTCACAGTTAAAGGGGCGGACTTCTGTAGAGGTCACTGTTAAAGGGGTGGGCAGCTGTAGAGGTCACTGTTAAAGGGGCAGGCTGCTGTAGAGATCACTATTAAAGGGGCGGGCTGCTGTAGAGGTCACTGTTAAAGGGGCGGGCTGCTGTAGAGGTCACTGTTAAAGGGGCGGGCTGCTGTAGAGGTCACTGTTAAAGGGACGGCCTGCTGTGGAGGTCACTGTTAAAGGGGCGGGCCGCTGTGGAGGTCACTGTTAAAGGGGCGGGCCGCTGTAGAGGTCTCTGTTAAAGGGGCGGGTCGCTGTAGAGGTCACTGTTAAAGGGGCTGGCCACTGTAGAGGTCACTGTTAAAGGGGCGGGCCGGTGTAGAGGTCACTGTTAAATGGGCAGGCACTGTAGAGGGCACTCTCGATATCTTTTAACGACACACACACACAAACAGTAAAAGAAATAAATTAAATATACCCGGGCGAAGCCGGGTCCTTCAGCTAGTGTATATATATATATATATATATATATATATATATCTTAAAAGCCTCATAAAAGACTCCTAAAGGAGGACCATAATCCTGATGTTTTACAAAGCATTAGTTTATGTTCGCAAATTTTTGCCAGTTTTACAAAAATTGCAACCGTGACATGCAAATAACTATACTCCTGCTAAGCATCATTTCCCCCTCCCCCCCCTCACCTTAGTCTGATATAATTTTTTAAGACCATACACATAATTGTCGGTGTATCCTGCTGATCCCAGTCCAATTTATACAAGTACAGTCCCCTTAACAATCCCAGTCCTTTGTTCCCAGTAGATAAGCGTCATCAGAGGTGTCTGGAAGTAACTTATCCGCCCCCTCCTCATGCCAGTAAACATGCCTTCCCAGCCGCCTGTGTGGATCTAAATGGGGGGAGTAGGGAAAATATAGACGTGGACTTCGCTATCTTATCTGTGTGGCCAAATTTAGAAATAAATTTACTTGTTGCTTTTTTAAGGGTTTTTGCTTATATGCTAGTTGACGACTTTTACTCTGAGCTGTGAACCAAAAACATGACTTGAACTAGCTGAACCCCCATGAGGTTATTGTGCCGTAGGCCAGCATTACTCAGATAGGGGATGCCATTTCTAAAATTACCAGAATCCTTTTGGTCTCCATTGATTTAAAGGATACCTGACCCTTGGCTGCTATTGTGGCAGATTTTCAATGTTGTGGTTGTGATTAACTGTGCTTTTAAGTAGCTCACCGCAATATAGAAGAAAAGAACAATTCTGATTAGAAGGCCTATTTATAGACATTGCAGAGCCTGGTGGGCATAATTGTGGTAAAACTCCTACAGGCCAACTAATGCTCATAAGTTAACTGCAGTTATTGTAGTTGAGCACAGCGTAAGCCGGAGTAGGCGTTATGGTGATCAGCATAGTAAATTGCTATATGCTATAAATATCCTCTAAAAGGGTGAATAATACATATACGAGAGGTTTTTTTAGAAGAGTTTCCACCTACTTCCTTCATTATTGTGGATCAATATCTATAAGAAACAAAGGTATAATGAAAAGGAAAGGTGTCTTGAAAGCAGGTGTGTATTCTATGAAAAGTATGGGCAGCATGCTGACCAAGGGCCTAATCTTTTTAAAGTTTATATGTTCTCCTCGTGTCTGTATGGATTTCTTCTGGATTCTCAAATTTCAGCTTAGTGCAGGGATCGGCAATCTCCGGCACTCCAGCTGTTGTGAAACTACAATTCCCAGCATGCTTCATTCATTCAGAGTTCTTAGAAGAGCAGAGAAAGTATGCATGCTGGGAGTTGTAGTTTAACAACAGCTGTAATGTGTGTGTATATATGTGTTTCAAATCAGAGATTTAACGGGGTTGTGTCAGAGAAAGTTAATACAAGGCACTTACTAATGTATTGTGATTGTCCATATTGCTTCCTTCGCTGGTTGGATTCATTTTTCCATCACATTATACACTGCTTATTTCCATGG
Organism: Rhinella marina; assembly: GCA_900303285.1. Lineage (NCBI taxonomy): Eukaryota > Metazoa > Chordata > Amphibia > Anura > Bufonidae > Rhinella > Rhinella marina. The sequence goes on along the minus strand of ONZH01019791.1, from coordinate 629,102 downwards.
TTACAGACCACCCTGTAATCCAGCAGTAGTGGTTGTGCTTGCACAGTATAGAAAAAAGCGCCAGCCTATGTGATCTCCCATGGTCCCGGCCACCAGAGAGGCTGGTGCCTTTTCCTATAGTGTGCAAGTACAGCCACCATTGATAGATTGCAGGGTAGTCGTAACCATGGAAACGAGCAGTGTATAATGTGATGGAAAAATGAATCCAGCCAGCAAAGGAAGCAATATGGACAATCACAATACATTAGTAAGTGCCTTGTAGTAACTTTCTCTACATAATAAATTCCACTTGCTAAAGTGACAAAACCACTTTAAGTTGGTTTTCAGACATTAGATGTATGCTGGCCGAATCTGCTATCTGAGGTGTATGGAAGTCTCCCGACTCTCCCCTTGATGGCAGATTGGATTTCAGCATGCCCAATTCTATGTTCTCGGAGAGGTGGTTGACATCTACTTTCTCCTCTCTCGTTCACATGCATGCTTGGATGAGTTGAGCATGCATATGTACAGGAGGAGTGGATTGGGAGAGATAGTTCTACCTTTCAGACCTTCACTAGAAGCAGTCATTTGAGGATTATTTTATATTTCCACAAAATCATTTGTCCATTGTGAACAATTGACATGAGACTAGGGCTACGTGGCGGCATGGCGGTATCCTATATCTTATTATAGAATTAGTATATAGAGTGACCATAAACCACGTACCACATTCACAAAAAGCACCACTATGTGGTCAACTACACGGATGAAAGAATTGTATAAGATGATCTCGTGTTTACTTTTGGAAAACATTTGGATTAGATATACAGTAGGGCTAAAGACAGGTTAATAACGTACAGCATTTTCAAGGTGGACTTAAAGGGTTTCTGTCATCAGGTTTCACCATATTAAACCGGATGACATTTGCAATGTGCAAATGTCACCTGAGGTCTAATATAGTACTATTTTCAAGATCTGTGTCCCCGTTTTTGTTAAAAATAAACTTTTGTAATATGCAAATTAACCTTACTAGGTGCAGGGGGCGGTAACCCTGCACCTAGTGGCGCCGTTTTCCCCACCTTCATGAAGGCGTCATCACTGATGATTGACAGGGCCAGGCAGCTCGCTCTATCTGCTGCTGGCCCTGTCAGTGCTGCAAATCCCGCGCCTGCGCCGTGCGTCCATTCGCCGCAGGCGCAGTGAGTGCAGCTGGCGGCCGGGCTCCCGGCTCCCTCACTGCGCCTGTGCCGCATTCTCTTCCGGGTGTAGTGTGACGTCATCGGCGCAGGCGCAGTGAGGAAGCCGGGAGCAGCCAACGGCACTCCCATAGAACCATACAGCAGTATAATACTCTCTTTGTGATACTCCAGATGTTGATACGGATTCTTAGATGTTCCGGTATCATATCAATAGTGCTTAGCTGCATGTAATGTTGTTTAAAGTTCGTCACTGGGCGTTATTCACACCATATTCAACATAGCTTATATGCTTAATAATTGTTAGAGTTATTGTTAATACATCCTGCTCACACTTGATAGATCACAGTTTATGTTTAAAAAGACGACCGCACTGTGGATATCGGTCGTTCCACTGACAATCATATATGTACCAAATTTTGTGTTAGTCCGCATACATGGGTAATCGGGTTGTGCAGTTACCCTTACCCTCGGCTCAGTCAGTCGTTACCCCAGTTGCCGAGTGCGATTCCACGCTGTGAGTGCAAGGCGGCCGGCGCTTCCTGTTACACGTGTCCTCCGCCGCTACACTAGACTGAGGTGCTTGGTTCCGGATTCAAAATAGTGTTCCTCGCTCCAATCTTTCAAGAGGTGAAATTATCACTATTGTGCTGTTCTATCAAGCATGCCTTTTCATCAGTCTTGGACTTAGGGTGGTATTACTGCCAGTCAGACGCGTTTCGGGGCTTCCAGCACCTTCATCTGTAAACCGGCTAGGGCAGTGCTAAAGCCCGGCCATCAGCTTCCGCTTAGCAGTGTGAAAATTTAAACAAACAGCCGTTGCCCTGTGCTATTGTGCAGGGCAAGGGGGAGCATGAAATGCTCTGATGCTCATATCAGAGGGCTTGCCTGGGTGAAAATGGGGATATGTCCAGGTTCAGCTCTGAACCCGGACAACCCCTTTAATATATAATAATCATTTGTTTATTGGTGTGTCTCATGTTGTATGAAGGGGTTGTCTGATTTTGACATCTACATTTTAGGCCATATTTTTATGTTCCCATAATGGCTGCAGCACCCAGACTGTCCACAGTTCTACTGAACCTAAATCACCTTAGGGTTCTGTGGTGATCTAAATTCAGTTCAGTTGAGAAAGGTTGGGTTTGGCCAGTCTAGTGTGGTTGTGAAGCTCCTGGCTCTCCTTCAACAGATGATGTCAGAGCAGAGAAGGATCGGGCAAAGTGATTATTTTCCCCTGGTCCTTTTGTTCTCCTAGGAGATAAGCTATTGCCAGAAGTGCCTGGCAGTGGCTGAACCAAACGTGTATGTACAGTATCTCACAAAAGTGAGTACACCCCTCACATTTTTGCAAATATTTCATTATATCTTTTCATGGGACAACACTGAAGAAATGACACTTTGATACAATGTAAAGTAGTCAATGTACAGCTTGTAAAACAGTGTGCCCTCAAAATAACTCAACACAGCCATTAATGTCTAAACCGCTGGCAACAAAAGTGAGTACACCCCTAAGTGAAAATGTTGTCAATATTTTGTGTGGCCACCATTATTTTCCAGCTCTGCCTTTACTCTCTTAGGCATGGAGTTCACTAGAGCTTCACAGGTTGCCACTGGAATCCTCCTCTACTCCTCCATGATGACATCACGGAGCTGGGGGGTGTTAGAGACCTTGCGCTCCTCCGCCTTCCGTTTGATGATGCCCAACAAATGCTCAATAAAGTTTAGGTCTGGAGACATGCTTGGCCAGTTCACCACCCTTAGGCCCCATTCAGACGACCGTGTTTCACGGCCGTATACGGGCTGTGAAAGCCCAGCCTGTGCTGCCCCAGAGGACAGGAGCGCACGGCGTCATTGGTTGCTATGACGCAGTGCGCTTACTGAGGCCGGCGCCGTACAGTGAAACACGGTCGTCTGAATGGGGCCTTACCCTCAGTTTCTTTAGCAAGGCAGTGGTCATCTTGGAGGTGTGTTTAGGGTCGTTATCAAGTTGGAATACTGCCCTAAGACACAGTTTCCAAAGGGAGGGGATCATGTTCTGCTTCAGTATGTCACAGTACATGTTGACATTCATGGTTCGCTCAGTGAACTGTAGCTCTCCACAGCTGGCAACACTCATGCAGCCCCAAAACGTGACACTCCCACCACCATGCTGTAGGCAAGACACACTTGTCTTTGTACTCCTCACCCGGATGATGCCACACACACTTGACACCATCTGAAGTTTATCTTGGTCTCATCAGACCACAGGACATGGTTCCAGTAATCCATGTCCTTAGTCTGCTTGCCTTCAGTTTGTGGGCTTTCTTGTGCATCATCTTTAGAAGAGGCTTCCTTCTGGGACAACAGCCATGCAGACCAATTTGATGCAGTGTGCGGCGTATGGTCTGAGCACTGACAGACTCACGTTTATTGCCAGCGGTTTAGACATTAATGGCTGTGTGTTGAGTTATTTTGAGGGCACACCTGATATACAAGCTGTACACTGACTACTTTACATTGTATCAGTGTCATATCTTCAGTGTTGTCCCATGAAAAGATATAATAAAATATTTACAAAAAGGAGAGGGGTTTACTCACTTTTGTGATACTGTATATAGGGGGAGCCGGGAGAGCTAGCTGTATGCCGAATTATTGCTTCGTCCACAGTCATTGAATCTCTATGGCCAGCTCTAGGCTCTGTGCACATGGCCATATATTTAGTGTCAAAGATGGTATCAGATGAATTCCTTTCCATGGCACTAAATATAGAGCATCTGCAAGCAGCCCTTTCTCACATGCCATTTTTCAGGCACTTTTTAAAGCCCAAACAAGGAGTGGATTATAAAAAGGGAAAATTTGAATCTTATCTATATAGTTTCCCTCTCTATACTGACCACTCCTGACATTGGCTTCACAACTCCTTGTGAGAAAGTACCATGAGACTACAGGTACTTTGAGAATAGCTGAGGCTACTTTCACACTAGCGGTTTTGCTGGATCCGGCAGGGTTCAGCAAAAACTCATCTGTTACTGATAATACAACCATTTGCATCCGTTATGAACGGATCCGGTTGTATTATCTTTAATATTGCCAAGACGGATCCGTCATGAACTCCATTGAAAGTCAATGGGGGACGGATCAGTTTTCTATTGTGCCAGATTGTGTCAGAGAAAACGGATCCGTCCCCATTGACTTGCATTGGGGGTCATAATGGATCAGTCTTGCTCTGCATCCCAGGACGGAAAGCAAAATACAACATTTTGCAGTTTGCTCTCCTGTCTGGGAACGCAACTAAACAGAACGGAATCCATTTTGGAGCATTCCGTTCTGTTCAGTTACGTTCTGCCCCCATTGACAATGAATGGGGACAAAACTGCGTTCTTTTCCGGTAATGAGCCCCTATGACATAACTCAATACTGGAAAACTTAAATGCTAGTGTGAAAGTAGCCTGATAGGCAGGGAAGGGAAACTGTAGCAGCGGTATTAAATCTTTGAAGTGCAAACACATGGAGTTGTTGTGTCACGGTTGCAATGTGGCCACACAGGCCACAGTGGTCTCAAATTAATTAGGCTGTGTGGCCATTAGCAATACAGATCAACTAAATAGTGTGGTCCTAATTAGTTTAATTTGAGCCTGCCGTGGCCGCGTTGTGTGGTTGTACTCTTACAGAGCTTACATACACCTACTTTTTTCTACTTAAATGAAAGTACAGTTGGTGCTAGATTTTAAAAAAAAGTTCTAAAAGTACATAAAGATAACCAAATCAACCAAACAAGTCAAAAATATTACACTTGGTCATTTATTTATTGAGCAAAATGATCCAATATCACATGTCTGTGAGTGGTAAAAGTATGTGAACCTTTGCTTACAGTATCTGGGGTGACTCTTTTGTGCAGCAATAACTGCAAATGTTTCCGGTAAACGTTGATTAGTCCTGCACATTGGTTTGGAGGAATTTTAGCCCATTCCTCTTTACAAACCAGCTTCAGCTCTGTTATATTATTGGCTTTTGATCCCATTAGCTGCTCGCTTCAGGTCCCTCCACAACATTTGTATTGGATTAAATGAGTTGTCTCACTTCAGTAAGTGGCATTTATCATGTAGAGAAAGTTAATACAAGGCACTTACTAATGTATTGTTATTATCCATATTGCTTCCTTTGCTGGCTGGATTCATTTTTCCATCAAATCATACACTGCTCATTTCCATGGTTACAGACCACCCTGCAATCCATCAGTGGTGGTTGTGCTTGTAAACTATGGGAAAAAGCACCGTCTTCTCTGGTAGCCAAGACCATGGGAGCTCACGTAGGCTAGTGCTTTTTCTTATATTGTGCAAGCACGACCACCACTGATGGATTGCAGGGTGGTCTGTAACCATGGAAACGAGCAATATATAATGTGATGGAAAAATGAATCCAGCCAGCAAAGGAAGCAATATGGATAATAACAATACATTAGTAAGTGCCTTGTATTAACTTTCTCTACATGATAAATGCCACTTACTGAAGTGAGACAACCCCTTTAATTCATTGTTCTGACATTTTTCTTTAGAATTTGGTATTATAATTTAGAATTAATTTTTCCATTTCTGATGGCAAGCTGTCCTGGCCCAGATGCAGCAAAACGATGATACTACCACAACCGTGTGTTACAGAAGGAATGAGGTTTTTATGCTGGAATGCATTTCGCTTTCTCAAACATAACGCTTCTCATTTACTCCAAAAAGTTCTGTTTTGGTCTCATCCATCGACAAAACATTTTTCCAATAGCTTTCTGGCTTGTTCCGTTGATCTTTAGCAAACTGCAGACTGGCAGCAGTATTATTTTTGGAGAACATCTTTCTCCTTGCAGTCCTGCCATGGACATCATTGTTGTTCAGTGTACTCCTGGTGGTGGACTCATGAACGTTAACATTCGCTAATGTGAGAACAGCCTTTAGTTGCTTAGAGGTTACCTTGTGGACTATTACACGCCTTGCTCTTGGCGTGACCTTTGTTCGTCGACCCTCCTGGGGAGAGTACTGATGGCCTTGAATTCTCCATTTATACACAGTCTGTCTGTGGATTGGTGGAGTTCAAACTCTTTAGAGATGATTTTGTAACCTTTTCGAGCTTGATGAGCATCAACAACTCTTTTTTTACGGTCGTCAGAAAGCTTTTTTGTTTATATCATGATACACTTCCACAAACATGTATTTTAAAGCATAGACTGATAGTTTCCAGTTCTTTAGAATAGATCAACCACTCCCACCTGATTGTCATCCCGTTAACTGAAAACACCTGACTCTAATTCCACCTTCAAATTATCTGCTAATCCTAATGCCCCTTTCACACAAGCGGGAGACTCGCATGTCTCCCGCAACGCATCTACAGGGCTGGACTCGACACTGACAGGGATCGCAGAGCATTATATGCGATCCCAATCAGTGCAGGAGTCCAGCCCTGTAGATGCGTTGCGGGAGACATGAGAGTCTCCCGCTCGTGTGAAAGGGGCATAAAGGTTCACATATATTTACCACTCAGACATGATATTGGATCATTTCCTCACCTCCACTAACAAGCAGGCAGTTGTCGGCAATTATATGCTCGATCATTGCATGTAAATGCAGCATAATTTACATTGCTTATTTTATTTATCCAAACTAACGACATGGTAACAGGTTGTGAAATTTGCCAAGATTTACATGCCTATTTCAGCACATTCACCATCAATAAATTCATCTAAATGAGGTTCTGTTATTCCCCATTTACATGCTCTGAAAAAATCCATTTGAAATAAGGGTTGCAATGCAGATTTTCTAATCCACAGCATGTTCAATATTTCCTCAAATTCTAGACTAAAAAGTCAGCTATGAGCTTTACTGAAAATCTGTAGTACATTTTCTTCTGCACACCATGACTATGAAAGGTAGAGTTGTAAAAGCTGGAGTAGAATATAGCAGTTTTACCTTACTTGGGAGAAAATAGATATTCACAGAAATGTGATCACGATGGGGAGATTTACTGTCCAGGACTTACACCAGATTTATCACGTGTGTAGGGCATGTGCTCCAGAATTGTGGCACGTTAACCATTCCCCTTTGAGAAGGTTGGAGAATGGTTAACACCCTGTTGTCAGACATTTATGGACTAACAGGAATGGTGCAATGCAGAAGAAAACTGTTCCGTAATTATTTAATGGGGAATCCAAGTACTTACTAAGACAGACATATCAGAAACGTTGATTGTGCCTTCAAGACCACCTTTGTGCATATGCCACATTAAAGGGCATCGGTCAGCAGACTTATACCTATAAAACTGGCATGTGCGCTTGGCATCTGTGTTGGTCCCATGTTCATATGTGCTCCCATTGCTGAGAACAGTGTTTTAATATATGCAAGTGAACCTTAGTTGCATAGACAACTGATCCTCTAGGTGTAACATCAACGCCCCCGTTGCTCCTAGAGGCTCATTTGCATATATTAAAACATCATTTTTCTCAGCAATGTGGACACATATGTACATGGGCCCAACACAGATGTCTTCAGCTGCCAAGGGCACATGTAACAGGTCAGCCAGTTTCATAAATACAAATCTGCTGACAGATGCCCTTTAGGCCCCTTTCACACGACTGTATGCCCTCGGCGACATACGGCCCGTGAGCGGGCCATATGTTCCGGAGTGACATCGATGGTGCACACGGGAGTGCACAGCATCATTGATTACAATGATGCTGTGTATGTTGGGCTGCCTGCGGGACTATTGTCCCACACTCATAAAATCATATGCGTGCGGGACAATAGTCCCGCGGGCGGCCCAACGTGCACAGCATCATTGTAATCAATGATGCTGTATGCTCCCGTGCGCACGATCGATGCCGCTTTGGGACATATGGCCCACTCACGGACCTTATGTTGCGGAGGGCATACGGTCGTGTGAAAGGGGCCTTAAGCGTATCTAATCACCACAGAGGATGGTCTTCTCAGGACCATATCTATTAGGCTTCATTCACACATCCGTATTTGTGCACATCCTGGAAAACGGTCAGTTTTTTGCAAATCCGTTGTTCCGCAAAAAAACTCTATTTTTCAAGCACATCCGTTTAGTTTTTTCCGCAAAAAACGGAAGGAGGAATCAAATCTTTTTTTTCTACCCTCCTGGAGCGGAATCCACAAGTGCGGATGCCTTTCCGCATGTCTTCTGCATTTTTGTAGGTTCCATAGACTTGTATTGAGCTACGGACCGCCAAAAAAAAAAAACAGGATAAAAGTAGAACAGGAGGATTCCTTTATGCGGACAGTCGGAAAGGACACGCAGATGCGGACAGCACACTGTTTACTGTCCGCATTTTGTCGGGACCCATTGAAATGGATGGATCCGCATAATTGTGGAAACTGATGCGGATACAAAATACGGACGTGTGAATGGAGACTTAGCTGGATATGTTTGTTATGTTAGGCCCCTTTCACACGAGCGAGAATCCTAATCCGTTCATTTCAATGGGTCTGTGTACATGAGCATTTTTTTTCATGCATCACTTCTGCGTTGCGTGAAAAACGCAGCATGTTCTATATTCTGCGTTTTTCACGTAGCCCTGGTCCCATAGAAGTGAATGGGGCTTCAGTGAAAAACGCATTGCCTCCTGAAGCAAGTGCGGGTGCAATGCGTTTTTCACTGAAGGTTGCTAAGAGATGTTGTTTGTAAACCTTCAGTTTTTTTTATCACGCACGTGAAAAACGCATTGCGCCCGCGTGGAAAAAACTGAACAACTGAATGCAATTGCAGACAAAACTGACTGAACTTGCTTGCAAAATGGTGCGAGTTTTCCTGAACGCATCCGGACCTAATCTGTCACACTCGTGTGAAAGGGGCCTATTCTGTTGAATTCAATGTATGCTGTGCAGTATTACTTTTTGGCTGCAATGACAAATGTGGACGTGTCAGCAACCTTCCCTTCCCTGATTTTTTCAGGACCCATTGAAATGAATGGATCCAGATCAGGATCAGGAAAGAAAAACAGGACGTGTGAATGGAACCTTACAGTCACTAATTGTCGGTCTTTTTTAGGTGCAATATTTCTTCAAGATTCTCGACAGCTGAAGTGCCACCAAAAGAAAGACAGAAGCAGAAATTGGATTATTCACTTTTATTGTCTGATGTTTTGACTGAAAGAGCACTGAACTCCTTGCAAATATTACAGATGTTCCAACAAATGTGCGCACAGTAGACATGTAATAATACATCCTATGGGATACTGCATTGCATTTTTTTTTTTAACTTCTTTTAAAATAAATCTTTATTTTTCAACACGTGACTTTGGTTTATTTCATACATTACTTTTTCTTGAAGAAAAATAAAATTGTACAACTGCATAAATATAAAATTCTTCCACCACGAAAATGGTTAAAACATTTGTAAAGAAACAGCACCAAAATGTGATGCTTCCTGAAGAAAAAAAAACAAAAACAAAAAAAAAAACTAAAATAAAATATATATAATGCAAAACAATTAGCCCTATTCCTGGCAAAATTGACAGTCAGACCCAGGCTTCAACACACCTTCATAACATACATAAGAAATAAGGGGGAGGGCTTCATACAAAAGCATTAAATACAAAGCACAGCACAACCCATCACCTGGTGCGTAAAGTGAAGCTAAAAGAAAAAAAAAAAAAAGAAAAAAGGAAAAGCCCCATCCCCCTCTTACAAAGAAAATTAAATCAATGACACATGAAAGGCTTTATGGAGTGCTATGAAATATTCTCAATGGTTGGCCATCCCACTACCATGCCAGTTTTATTCCCAATACAGAGTATTTACACCTTGGACTAAAAGCTTGCTCACAAAAAAACAAAAACAAAAAAAAACCACAAGGACATGGCTTGGCGGAAAGTGTAGCGTCTGCACTTCTGCTACTGTATAGTACACAAAGAAAAAAGATAAAATACACAATGTAGCAATATTCAGGGGCCAAAAACATTGCTCACTACATTTTGATTATGGAATCATATTTTACAGCATAACGGGCATCTCCCAAGGTTCAAGTCATTTATTAGTTTCTCTCATTTACAGTAAAATAAATACTTGTTGCTATTGCTACACCTTGATTTTACATTCTAACCCTAGTAAATGCAGAAAGCTAGTGTAAAGCATATATATTTAGTGAAGGTCCCATACATGACAGTTTGTTCAAGACTAAAAGTTTTTTTTCTTTTTAATTTTAGATTATGGTATTACACAGTCAGCGCCTACGATCAGCTACTTTTCATTTCGATCTTTATATCGAAGCGTCCCTGAAAACGGTCTTTCTCACTCAGCAGTAGGTTCTCGCCGTATGCCCTGCACTCGATACGAACTTCAGTGTCCAGGGTAATGTTTGTGAATTGCACAGCAATAAGAGGTTGTAGATAGTTGGGTTGTAGCAGCCTTCCGTAGTAAGGATAGTAGTTCAAGGGGAATCCGGGGTATCCGCCCATGCCGTAATACTGAATGTCTAAAAGGTTATTGTCATCCTCGGGTCTCTGTAAATAAAGTTGCATCATCACATTAAATTGACGCACTGTATCACCCATTCTACTGCCGATTCTGATGTATAAAAGGAGGGAATTTCTCTTTCCATTTGCACCAAAAAACAGACATAAAAATTTTGCAACGTGTGTTTTTTTTTTTTTTTTTTAAACACTGCTCCTGCCACTTTTTAAAAGAGGGTGTGGTTAGGAATGTTAATTTATGGAATTAAATTTTATTTATTATTTTTTTAAAGTGTGGCATACAAAAACTGGAGTGGCTTCACATGCTGCCGATTTTGCCGCGGCCGAAAAGTCAGTTCCATTCATTTGAATGGGCCAGCAAGCACATGGATTTCTCCAAGCCACATTCAGGTGAATGGAACTGATTTTCAGTCACAGAAAATTCTGCAACAAAATCCGCAGCGCGTGACTGTACCCCTAAGATGTCTAGACAAAAGTTTTAAGCTGTGACAAATTTATCAAACATGCGTTTTGATACATTTAGTGCAAATTATCCCAATGCGGAATTAACCCCCTCCCCCAAAGTGATCCTCAAAGTCCACAGTGGTCTATGTTCTGGCTATGCAATGACCAGGCTGTCAATATGGCATCGACTGAATTCATGCTGCATAAATGGCAAACGACTCCCACACTGCCAAATCTGTTAAAGGGGTTTTCCAGTCAGCTGTTTGCGAAGGCAGCAGAGGGAGCAGTAGCGCCACAGCTTTTCATAGGCCAAGTGACGACACGTTCATCATATAGGCCCATAGAAGTGAATGGGGCTGAGCGCAATTCCAAGCACAATTGCTGTACAATGTACGGCGCTGTGCTTGGTGAGCAGGGACAAGGCGGCCACAGTGCTCACAGGAGTGAGTTCGGCAGGGGTCCTGGGAGTTGAACCCCCACTGATCAGATACCGGGCCCAGAACTATACAGCGCAGGTCAAAGGGGAGCATCGGAGCATGAAATGTAAAAATATGTTGGCGGTCAGGCATTTTAAAGAAACCCCATTGTTCTGATCAGTGGGGATCCCAATAATTATACATTCATTTCCTAGGCTGTGGATACGTAATAAATGTTAGAGGGTTTTTCCGGGAGCTTTATACTAATCAGTAGCTGATTGGTGGGGGTCCAACACCCAGGACCCCGGCCAATCAGCTGTTTGCTTGCTTTTCCTAGGCCAGTGACGTCACATTCATTGGTCATGAGGCCTAGGAGCAGCCAAGCCCCATTCAAGTGAATAGGGCCGGGTGCAATGCCAGACACTATACAATGTATGGCCCTCTGCTTGGTAAGCTGCGAGAAGGCAGCGGCACTCATAGGAGCACTGGTGCCTTCTCAAAGCAGCTGATCAGCGGGGGTCCCAGGTATTGGACCCCCACCGGATCAGATACTGATAACCTAGGGCTTCCTTTAAAAAAAATAAATAAATAAAAATTCCCGGAAAACCCCTTTAATACGAACCTCTCTACCATGCTAAACCTTACTGGAGTAAGCTGTTGGCAGTACTGCTTTTACACCCTAATGCCACAAGTGTACATCTGACCAGGGCAACATCTGCTTATAGGCTGTACGTCCTCCCAGTGTCAGTCTGAATACCTTCAGTCTGTGTTTTGCTCTACAGATAACTACCTGCATGTATTAGTATACTAGGGAAATGTCAGCGGATCTTACCTTTCCTTTACAGTGGAGAGGAATGATGTTTTCAGTCAGATTGGCAACAGCAGCAGGAACATCTACATTTGTAGGCTGTGACAATGAAATGAAAGTTTTGGTAAATTTTTGCCAATGTCAAATTCTTAAAGGTGAAGGTTTCTACAGTACACTGGCCTAACCCTCAGGACTCTTACCCTTGGTTTAAATCCTACGATCCTGTTAAGTTTCACAATCAGACAGGGCTTGCCCTCGTTAAAGCCAAAGGTTGTATCATTCAAACCAGAGCATTCTCCAAGCCATTCCCTCTTAAATTGACAGGATCTCTTTGTGCCATGATCTGGACTGATTGCCCCACGGTCAATGTAGCCTTTAGGTTTATCTGAAACATGTGAAACTAGATTAGAAGAAGGTTTGCACTAGAGATACAAACAATATGTCGCTTAGTTTTAACTGCTCGCACTGAATGGCCTGAGATGATTCATGCAAGAATAGATACTTAACATAGCCATTCATATGAGATGGAAGCTGGCGGATCTTTTCTTCCTGTGCGGGATAAGCTGCCAGCAGTGGTCACTAGCCCTTCTCCCCATTAAGAACATATGCACTTTTGGCCAAACAAATCATACATGTATGTAGAGGAGTTCACAGAATAAGCTGTCGGCTAAATAACTTCAGCTGACAGCTAGCTAAGGTGTGTGGGTATTCCCATCACATACAATGCGGACATATCGCTAGGATATGCCCCCCCCATTGTCTGATTGGGGACAATGACCCGCACCTATAATGAGAAGGGAGCGGGCAGAGTTGTGGCTGGAGGACCCCGGGTCCAGCCACCACCAAGCACTGCTCCCATACAAGTGAACGGGAGCGCACCGCACATGCATGGCCCCCTTGCTCCCATTTATTTCTACGGGGCCGACAGAAATAGCTGAGCCAGCGCTCGGCTATTTTTGGCGGCTCCATAGAAATGAATGGATGGAGGCTGCGTATGCACAGTGCACTCTCCACTACTTTCCCCACTCCCCAGAGGTGGGACCCGCAACTATCAGACAATGGGGGCATATCCTAGCCCATTGTCTATGATAGCAAAACCCCTTTAAGTAGCAGAAATGGCAGCTTAAAGGGGTAGTCCAACTTGGAACATTTCTGCCACATCAACAGGATACACCAAAATGTTAGGTATGAGTTAACCTCTGGGACCCACTAATATCTCTATAACAAGGCCCCAAAGTAAATGGACAGCACATCGTGTATGCTCAGGGACCTCTCCATTCTCCACTATGGGGCTTCCAAAAATAGCTGAACCAGAAACCAGCAATGAATGTCAGGGGCCTGTGTATGTGCAGCTTGCTCTCCACTCATTCCTGGACCCCGTTCTCTAGATGATAGCGGGTCCCAGAGGTGGAAGCTACACCTAACTAACATTTCTGACATATCCTATCGATATGCCATAAGTAACCCAGACAGGCTCGTTTCTCTAAAGCATTGAAAGCCCGAATGCCTCCAGCTACCTCTATCTAAGCTGATGAGAGGTGATGTAGACCATAGACTGGCAGCAATAGTTTAGTATCATACAAACGATTCTATAACGAGTCAGAATTCTTAATACTCACCACCGCAGTCTTCAAAAAGCGCCAAGTTATCTTGTTTGCTGGAGTTATACTGGTTTAAGAAGTTAGAAAGGCTAGTCACATAATCTTCATATGTAGATGGGTTGCCCACTGTAAAGGAGATTTCTGCCTTCACAGCTCTGGGTACCTGGGTCAATCCTGGAATATCAATGAAACTCTATTCAGACCATACTACATTGCTGTATAGACATCCCTAATCCAAATAACACTGCAGAACGTGCCAAATCCCCTTTGTGGTCACTTGAACAAGTACACCTTCTAAAACCTGATAGGACACACTTCTTCAAGGCCTTCATCGGATCTCCTTTTTTTGGTTAGCTACACCTAGAACGCGTTTTTCTTTTTGTCACAAAAGTGTGCAACATCACATTGACTGTCATAATGGGAATACAAAACCTGTATTCACCAGACTGGGTCTCCAGCTGGTTAGATTTGGTGAGCTGTATTTGGGAGTTATATCTCCCTGATGTTTCTCATCTGTGTCATGTGACTATATCAGACTCACCAGATAACACTGCATCTTATGTGAGGACAGGAAGTCTAATTCTCTATGTATTCCTATAGGAGCCTCACTCTGAGTCTTATAGGAATGAATAGAGAAGTGACTGGCTTCCTGTCCTGTGTCAGTTGGAGGTCAGGGAGTTGGTCACATGACCCAGCTACAATAAGAAGAGAGTGGATAACTCACAAATGCAGTCACTGATAAGAAGATGACATTCACTATAGATTACATCATTCACCTTTCTAAGGCTACTTTCACACTAGCGTTTTTAAATTCCGGTATTGAGTTCCGTCAAAGGGGCTCAATACCGGAAAAAAACGCTTCAGTTTTGTCCCCATTCATTGTCAATGGGGACAAAACTGAACTGAAGACAACGGAATGCTCCTGAAAGCATTCCGTTCCGTCTTCAGACCGGAGAACAAACCGCAGCATGCTGCGGTTTGCTCTCCGGTCCAGGCATCCGCACCAAGACGGATCCGGAATGACCCCCAATGGAAGTCAATGGGGACGGATCCGTTTGGTGTGGACACACCAGTAATCCGGATCTGTCCTCCATTGATTTCCAATGGGGGGTCATTCCGGATCCGGCATACATACACACAGACTACATACAAACAAACATACAGACATACATACATACTCACATACTCCCGGGACGCCGGCAGCAGGTCTTCACGCGCCTCCTGCACGCTGCGATGACGTTTCCCCACTGCGCCCAGCAGAGGGCGCTGTGGGGAATCGTCATCACTGCGCGCAGGAGGCGCGTGAAGACGTTCTGCCGGCGTCCCGGGAGTATGTATGTCTGTATGTTTGTTTGTATGTAGTCTGTGTGTTGTTTTAATGTGTGTCATGTGTGGGGCCGGAGCGCTGCTCCGGCTCCACACATGTATAGCGTTAGCACGGATCCGTCGGCACCCTTTAGGTGCCGGATCCGTGCTAACGCTAGTGTGAAAGTAGCCTAACAGGTCAGAGAATAAAATTTTTTTACGGGCATTCTTCTTTAAGCTACATGACTGGCTGATGGCTGTATTAACAAGCAGGTACATAATATATGTATACATGTGCCCATGAACAACAACCCTTCCCGTTTTTTGTATGTCTCAAGAAGCGAATCAAAGATCCTCTGAACAGTTGTAAGGCATCATTGTTGGCAGTGTATATTATGTGTTTGCACCAATGTTTCCAAGCAAATTCACACTGAACATAAGGCCGCATGCAGACCACCAAGTGCAGCTCAAGAGACATGCGACGTGTGTCGGCCACATCTCCCAAACTCACGGCATCATAATTCACCATAATACAGTCGGTTTGGGTCAGAGGAGCCACTATCAGTCTGGAAGAAGTGGCTGACACAGGCACGTGTGGTCTAATACTGCACTTCCTACAGTGAGTCCCCTCCTGTACAGAATATCAGAACCTCAAGCACCACCTGGTTTTGCTGGCTTTGTTTCAGCCTGTGCCCTTGGCACCTTACGCGCCTCCATAATTTATTTACATTACTACAGGGAAGCAGGAACAGCTGAACAGAAAGGGTTTTACTTGCATATGAGCAAACTGTAGATGGACAAGGAAGCCACCCCCACAAGTTGCTCCTCAATCAACAAATGTCTTCTATTGGTGCCCAAATTGGCGACCTGACAAAAAGCACCAGATCTGGCTGAAGTGGTCCACCAACATTAGTGCAGGTTCACTTTTGCTGAATCAGAAAAACCTGTAGCTCAGCTAATTTGCTTGCACAATACAGGCAAGGAAGCAGCCTATATTCTGCCTAAACCTCAGATACAGGCTGATACAAGCGGAGAACCCGCCGATCCTCTGCTTGCCTACCTGAACAGGAACACCAATACTGCACATGTGAAGCTGGAAGGAGGAAGAAGTCCTGAAACTGATCATAACTGATGCTCCCAATAAGGGCTCATTTACAGTCTATGCCAGCAGAAGGTTATAGGGAATCCCCAACATTCAACCATTGATAAGATGGATCTTAGGGCAAGTTCACATCACCTTTTAGCTTTCCGTTCTTCTGATCCATCAGAAGAACAGAAAAACTCAAAAAAAACGGATAATTTATTTTGACCATCAGTTATGATCAGTTTATGTCAGTTCCATCAATTAGGCTAGCTTCACATCTGCACATTTCATTCTGGAGGGCTGTTCCGTCAATGACCCGGATCAGGTGCTGCCGGATGTGAACGGACTGTCCACTGGCCCCGTTAAATGTCCGGTAGGCATTCAGTTCGCATCCGGCTGACAAGCGGAGAACCCGCCAATCCTCTGCTTGCCTACCTGAACAGGCTACTGGAACACTGCTACCGCAGATGTGAGGTGGCCTTATTTTTGGCGAGAGGAAGAAGTACTGAAACTGATGCAAGCTGATCATAACTGATGCTCCAAATAAGGGCTCATTCACACGACCGTATGGGCCTCGTGCCCGTGTTGTGGACCGCAAACAGCGGGTCCACAATACACGGGCACCAGCCACGTAAACTCCGTGCTGCAGATGCAGGCCCATTGACTTGAAGGAGTCCGCGATTGCAAAATACAGCAGAAGATAGGACATGTCCTATATTTTGCGGAACAGACACGGATCAGAAGCCTGTGGAAGCACTTCCGCGGGCCTCTGGGTCCGCACCGCAATACGGGACTCACACGGCTGGTGCCTGTGTATTGTAGACTGCTATCTGTCTAGTGTGTGAATGAGCCCTTAACGGTGATGTGGCCATATTGATGATCCAGAGATCCTTGTGGTAGAAGCTGAATGGCCGCTCCACTCAAAAAGATGCGGGGGGGCCCTTTTTTGTAAGCACTAGGGATCCCAGCTCATACATACTCACCAATGCCAGGTTGTTAAAATCCATAGGGTTACTTTAAGCCCTAATCTATAAATCGCCAGCCATCCAGAGGCTTTTTCTCTAGGGACATTTAATACTAATCTTGGGCTAGTTGCCCATTTTTGTGAGGGATCTAGAACGTGTAGGTGATTTAACGGATATTAGAGGAGCTCCGTTCGTTAAAAGTGAACACACGGACGAAAAAAAGACAAAAAAAAGAAAATCCACCCTTAAGCATGAATCATTAACCACGACAGAAAGTCAAGGTCATCTCCACAGGGGAAGTAGCTGTGATCACTCCTCCTATGTAACCCAGGCGTCAGCATAGTGAGCACATGGGGGACAGAAAAAAAGCAGAAATGCACTTCCCTTTTAGGGTATGGAGGCCGCACATTGTGCAGCGTGTTCACTTCAGATAAGGCAAGTAACTGCTTACACAGTGTTTCCAGGCAATTGACCATATTCCTGTCATCATGAGACCCCAGATCTGACAGGCTGGCACACAGGGCTGCGGCCATAGACACTACAAGGGCCCAGCTGCTGAATTATTTAGTATTTGTGAGAGGGGACAGTCACCTCCGCTGTCACAGGAGGAGTACATAAAACTGAAGCCTCTCCATGATGGCCGCTGTTCATGCCTCCTCAGCATAGGTTGTGCTACACACGACCGTTCTTCCAGATCCCTTCTAATTGCTGTAAGAATTAGCTGTATAATGGAGATGAGACGGTAACTCAATATCCCTGCCTAATCCCATTAGAGATTAACAGAAATTGCTATTATTTACAGCCGGATAACATTTCACTTTAACTTGATGACAATGATATAAATTGCACGGAGGGTGTATATGGCGCTGAGGTTGGGGACGGCGTTCCCAGCACCCCTCGGACACTTTACAAAGGTTGCTGGAAAATTTAGCATTTTATTTTTAAATAACATATGTAGCAGAGCCGGATTATGTATCATCATCACGGAGCGAGTCCAGAGAATTCAGAATGGTCGGACGGACTCGGCTCCGCTCAATATGTGAATGTAGATGCAGCCTCCAGCGCTGGTGCATTTATAGGAGGAATAAAAGGGTATCAGCCTTTGTCTTCACACAACACATTACCTGGGGGTGCGACGCGATCCTGATACTTTGGTTCATATATACTGAGGGTCAACAGAAGCACTTGGATGGTCCCAATAAATATACCAGCTAGACAGCCGTAGAAGACCAGATAGAAAAGGAAGATTTTAACTGCAAGACAAACGGTGAAAACAATTATTAGACAAAAAAAATTAAATAATCTAATAAATTCTATCCATGTTAATATCCAAAACAGAAATAAAGGGGACAGAGAAGTGGTCAGCACAACGGACCAGATTAGATCGCCTTCCTGTGCAATCTGGCACTTGAAAGGCGGCCAGCCTCAGTTAATTAAAAGCTCAGTGTGCAGCCATAAGCCCGGATCCAGCGGGGCCTAGCCACGTTCTGCTTGTGCTAGTGTCAGGAAGAGGCACCTTCATAGTTAACAGCCGTATCCAGGCAGCATTGAGCAAGTGTCGGTGACGTCAGGGAGATTTGGAAATTTTTTCCACAGCTCAGCCATAGGAGAGGGAAAAAAAAAAAAAAAAAAAAAAAAAAAAGCACCATTGCTGCTATGCAAACACGCTGCCTGTGACTGCGGCCAGGCGTCAGGCTCCGCGTCTACACGCTTTGTCTATGTAAACATATAGCACACACATATCTAATACATCCGACACAATACAAGAAGTAAATCATGTTCCTGCACAGGGCCCATGGCTGCCAGTCTACCCTCACCAATACATTCCTAATATAGCTTTCCTAGAGACCTCAGATGCACCAGACACCAATGTTCAGGAAAGCTGGATGACGCCTGGAGGCGTTGTAATGGCGGCCATGTTTGTTGACACCCAGACAATACTGGTTCACACCGTGACAGCTGAGGACAACCATCTATTCCTAGGTTATGTGAATATGCCAGCAATGTCACCGCCTATAGACAGAGGCCATGTCTGGCTGCGTTATCAATCTACATGTCACCACAGTCTGCCCGGGGACACCCCGGTTTGCTCCTTCCAAGAATTAAATCTATGCGACGTGTACGAGAAGTCCTTGAGTCGTCCTCTTCTGCTGGGATGGCACATCTCCAGTCAGCAGTTTTTGTTTCTGGTAAAGCTGGGTGACAGCCAATATATACTCCGCTTTTCTAGGGTCACGTACCCATCACTGGTTAACCAGGAGTCCAGGTGACCATCCCTATGGGAGCCGTAGTGATGGGTACCCAGCTTTCCCAATGAAAGATAGATTTGAGAGAGAAGAGGACGACTGAAGGACCTGCGGTGGCCTTTTAGTCCCTGCCGCATCCATCACATGACTTATCATCCATTGTCACCGCTCTGCTTTATAACAATAATCAGCTGTAATATAAACATGGACAATAATATCCCCAGCCCACGGTCGCCATCCCGCCAGTATGTTAATCCAGTCCTCCCAGTCCCGGGTAATCAATACGCTACAAGCAGGCAGCAGAGGCTCCAAGAAATGGCTGCCCTATTGTAAGGCCCAACTCAGGTTACCGCTGGTTGCTAGGAGACGACCTTCCCAGGACCTGTTCACTCCTGACCATTCTTCTGCCTCCAGCTAGGACTCCTGTCCCTGGCTCTAGAGATCCTGTGTCACCAGAGATGCCCAGTCTCCATACACCAATGGGCATCCCCCGCGCCGCCAACCTGTCACCTTGACTAACCTTGAGCGCTGATGCAGAATTAACCCCTTCCTGAGAGATGCAGCACCCCACAGAGGTTCAATAGCTGGTGTCCTTCCACTCATCACTTCCCCTCCCCCTCCCCATCTACTATCTGCCTTCTGCGTATTTTCCATTGCAAGGCAACAACTGCAATGAGCCCCCCCCCTTGGTGGTGTAGTGGGTGACGATGACACAGGGTTTCCCCTCCCTCTCCTCTTATAGATTGGCTCCATTGCTGTCCTTCAAAATGACCTTTTCCCCCAAAAAAACCCCAGAACAAGTGGCACAAGGATGTGATGGCAGAGAAGAGGAGGACAAAGTGACAGCATTACCCAGCGGCCACGACGGCATCCTCCAGCCCCAGGGGCACCTAACCTTGCCGCATAACCGGGGGGCACCACCGCAGTGATACTTACACCAGCTGCTACCTGTCCTGCCCATGAACTCCTTCTTCTCGGGATCCCAGAGAAATTTCTTCCAGCTGCCATCGTTCTCCTTGTTTTTATCTCTGGCCATGGCTTGAGGTTGTCTCTAGCTTAGATACACCCGGTTAGATACACTCCCGATGCTAGAGACAATAGGAAATGGTTGTGCTGCTCCCGGGTTCAGTTTAAGGCTTGCGTGGTACGAGGCGGAGGTGGCACGGCTGGCACTGGGAAGGGTAAGGCAGCAATGAAGGGGGGGGTGGGTTTCAATGACAATGGCTGCCGGTGAGAGCACGGGAGGAACTTGGACCCGGCGAGGTCTTGTGTTCTCCACACCTCCTGTTATATCTACCTTCCTGTGTGGAGAGGCGGGCTCTCCTCTAGTCACGACCAATGCAATTGTAAGGGGGTAGGGGGAGGGGAGGCGCTGTGCAGCCGCAGAGCCGAGGACGGGGTAGTGGCGCCGAGCGCTGTCGGAGGGACTGCCCCTCCCCGGTGCCCCTCCTCGTGAGGAGAGAGAAGGGGGGGGATGCCCCCTCTACTACAAGGTGCAAGAACGTCCCAGACTGTGGGCTCAGCACTACTACACCGGCCACTAAGGCAGACAATAGGTTAATAGCATAGAAACGTGAGGTGTTGATAGAGGACACCACAAGGCTGAGAGCATTGGGAGGCAACGGGTTAATAGGCCGTGCACCTCTGGAATGGTGGTGGGCATGAAATCTAGAGCTCCCGGGCAGAAGTGTGCTGCACCCTTGACGGGTGTAGTGGGCACTAGACATGTAAGAAGATGCCCAGGGTGTCCATAGGTGGCTGTAGTGCAGTGTTACTGTGCCCTTGGCATAAAGGTAGGCACCAGCAGAGAACTGGGAGTGGCTGGCACTAGGATGCTGTGTCTGAGGCCGCAGCTGGTGAAGGTCGTGAGGAGAATCAGGCACCTGCCTCACAGGAGGAGCAGAGCCAGCAGAAAGCGTGCCCCCTGGAGACGGGCAGAGATGCATCCTGCGCTGCCAGCCTGTGCCCAGGTACATTTCCACAGGACAACGCCCAGCTCTCAACGGCTTTCATCACCTGATCCTCTGCAGGTGAACTGCTGTGAGGGGGATAGGTTTACATGTGTGAGGAGGATGCGCTTCCATGACGGGCCCGGTAACCCGCTCTTCTCTTCACCTATTTGCCCTTCAAGAAGTTTTTTTCCTGCGCCCGCACCACGTGACCCGAGCGCTCAAGCGTTAAACTTTAATAATCCACTGGGCCCGCCCCCCGCCCACTGAGGCGCCGAGACGGTGCAGGGGTTAATGGGCCACTGGGTAGACCCAGCCAGGACTGGCATGGTGGAAGGGGGGCACAGAGACGTGCCCTGTGCTAATGCCACATCTGGAGCTGTAGTCAGCTCTGTGGTATCCTAAGGAAGATTTGTAAATGCTTCCCTCAGTTAACCCCAACAGGTGCCTGCAGCCATGCTGTGAATACAGCCCTGCCATCATTTCACCCAGAGAGTGATGCCATCAGGGCGGAATTGAGGTTGGCGGAGGTTTTGGGCTATAAATTCCCATTCATTAAAGTGACTATAGCAGTCCTAGCTGCCACTGCCACCCAGCTCCAACACCCACCTCTATGCCACTTGTTGGCCAGCGCTGGCAGCCATGGGCCTAATGCAGTGGCGTAACTACAACTAACTGGGCCCCACAGCAAATTTTTTTAATGTGGCCCCCCCAGAAACTTCCTCGCAACCCTGAACTCACATGCAACCCTCACTCTTGTGGCTAGTCAAGATTGAGCTCTCCCAGACAAGGCCTGACAGCCGCTCCATCCGCTTTCTATAGTGTCACTGTATATAATGTCATTGTATAATACTGTTGAGGGGGGCCTGGCAATAAAATCTTTTAGTCTCCCTCCTGACGGGGCCCCTTGTGGGTCTGGGCCCCAAAGCAGCTGCTTCCCCTATTGCTACGCCCCTGGCCTAATGTGAGGCAATTTTATCAGTTTTAGATGACTGCAAAGCAGAGATGTGTATTGTACCAAATGTCATTGTGTAAATGGTGCGGCCAGGCGGTCCACGGTCTATAGTATACGCTGCCACCAGTCAGTCCACAGTCTAGTGTAAATGTCACCAGTCAATCCACGGTGTAGTATAAATGTCACCAGTCCAGGGGCGGATTGGCCATAGACCTTACAGGGAAATTTTCCAGTGCGCCGATGCCCAGGTGGCCTCCTGGGCCCTCCTCATGGCTGGCCAGTGGAAGTTTTTTATGATGGACTGTGGTATTTGGCTCTGTTGGGGTGATATAATGTACTACAATATGTTATTGCTGGCCCTGCCTTCCATCAATTTGGACCCGACTACAAAACGGGGCCACTTTTAGATTTTTTTCCAGGGCCACTTTAAGTTCCCAGTTCGCCCCTGCACCAGTCAATCCACTGTATAGTGTAAATGTCACCAGTCAATCCACGGTGTAGTGTAAATGTCACCAGTCAATCCACGGTGTAGTGTAAATGTCACCAGTCAATCCACGGTGTAGTGTAAATGTCACCAGTCAATCCACGGTGTAGTGTAAATGTCACCAGTCAATCCATGGTGTAGTGTAAATGTCACCAGTCAATCCACGGTGTAGTGTAAAGGTCACCAGTCAGTCCATGGTGTAGTGTAAATGTCACCAGTCAATCCACGGTGTAGTGTAAATGTCACCAGTCAATCCATGGTGTAGTGTAAATGTCACCAGTCAATCCATGGTATAGTGTAAATGTCACCAGTCAATCCACGGTGTAGTGTAAATGTCACCAGTCAGTCCACGGTGTAGTGTAAAGGTCACCAGTCAGTCCACGGTGTAGTGTAAATGTCACCAGTCAATCCACGGTGTAGTGTAAATGTCACCAGTCAATCCATGGTGTAGTGTAAATGTCACCAGTCAGTCCATGGTGTAGTGTAAATGTCACCAGTCAATCCACGGTGTAGTGTAAATGTCACCAGTCAATCCACGGTGTAGTGTAAATGTCACCAGTCAATCCATGGTATAGTGTAAATGTCACCAGTCAATCCACGGTGTAGTGTAAATGTCACCAGTCAGTCCACGGTGTAGTGTAAATGTCACCAGTCAATCCACGGTGTAGTGTAAATGTCACCAGTCAATCCACGGTGTAGTGTAAAGGTCACCAGTCAGTCCACGGTGTAGTGTAAATGTCACCAGTCAATCCACGGTGTAGTGTAAATGTCACCAGTCAATGCACGGTGTAGTGTAAAGGTCACCAGTCAGTCCACGGTGTAGTGTAAATGTCACCAGTCAGTCCACGGTGTAGTGTAAATGTCACCAGTCAATCCACGGTGTAGTGTAAATGTCACCACCAGTCAATCCATGGTGTAGTGTAAATGTCACCAGTCAATCCACGGTGTAGTGTAAAGGTCACCAGTCAATCCACGGTGTAGTGTAAATGTCACCAGTCAATCCACGGTGTAGTGTAAATGTCACCAGTCAATCCACGGTGTAGTGTAAAGGTCACCAGTCAGTCCATGGTGTATTGTAAATGTCACCAGTCATTCCATGGTGTAGTGTAAATGTCACCAGTCAATCCACTGTGTAGTGTAAATGTCACCAGTCAATCCACGGTGTAGTGTAAAGGTCACCAGTCAGTCCATGGTGTAGTGTAAATGTCACCAGTCAATCCACGGTGTAGTGTAAATGTCACCAGTCAATCCACGGTGTAGTGTAAATGTCACCACCAGTCAATCCATGGTGTAGTGTAAATGTCACCAGTCAGTCCATGGTGTAGTGTAAAGGTCACCATTCAATCCACGGTGTAGTGTAAATGTCACCAGTCAGTCCATGGTGTAGTGTAAAGGTCACCAGTCAATCCACGGTGTAGTGTAAAGGTCACCAGTCAGTCCACGGTGTAGTGTAAATGTCACCACCAGTCAATCCATGGTGTAGTGTAAAGGTCACCAGTCAATCCACGGTGTAGTGTAAATGTCACCAGTCAATCCACGGTGTAGTGTAAATGTCACCACCAGTCAATCCATGGTGTAGTGTAAAGGTCACCAGTCAATCCACGGTGTAGTGTAAATGTCACCAGTCAATCCATGGTATAGTGTAAATGTCACCAGTCAATCCACGGTGTAGTGTAAATGTCACCAGTCAGTCCATGGTGTAGTGTAAATGTCACCAGTCAATCCACGGTGTAGTGTAAATGTTGCCACCGGTCAGTTCTAGGGTTGGGCGATATCAAAAATATTCCCACAATAATGATATATCGTGATAAATACCCATTGACAAGAAAAAGAACACTTGGGGTGACAAGAAGATATTATAGTGTATGGGGGCGGTGGGCCACAAGGAGACGTTATACTGTATGGAGGCCACAAGGAGACGTTATACTGTATGGGGGCGGTGGGCCACAAGGAGACGTTACACTGTATGGGGGCAGCAACAAGGAGACGTTATACTGTATGGGGGCCACAAGGAGACGTTAACTGTATGGGGGCCACAAGGAGACATTATACTGTATGGGGGCCACAAGGAGACATTATACTGTATGGGGGCCACAAGGAGACATTATACTGTATGGGGGCCACAAGGAGACATGATATACTGTATGGGGGCCACAAGGAGACATTATACGGTATGGGGGCCACAAGGAGACGTTAACTGTATGGGGGCCACAAGGAGATATTATACTGTATGGGAGCCACAAGGAGACATTATACTGTATGGGGGCCACAATGTGACGTTATACTGTATGAGGGCCACAAGGAGACATTATACTGTATGGGGACCACAAGGAGACATGATATACTGTATGGGGGCCACAAGGAGACATTATACTGTATGGGGGCCACAAGGAGACGTTATACTGTATGGGGGCAGCCACAAGGAGACATTATACTGTATGGGGGCCACAAGGTGACATTATACTGTATGGGGGCCACAAGGAGACATGATATACTGTATGGGGGCCACAAGGAGACATGATACACTGTATGGGGGCCACAAGGAGACATTATACTGTATGGGGGCCACAAGGAAACACTATACTGTATGAGGGCCACAAGGAGACATTATACTGTATGGGAGCCACAATGAGATGTTATACTGGATGGGGCAGCAGGCTACAAGGTGACATATACTGTATGGGCTGGCAGTGGGCTACAAGAGTCACTATGCTGCATGGGGCCACCAGGAGACATTATACTGTATGGGAGCCACAATGAGATGTTATACTGGATGGGGCAGCAGGCTACAAGGTGACATATACTGTATGGGCTGGCAGTGGGCTACAAGAGTCACTATGCTGCATGGGGCCACCAGGAGACATTATACTGTCTGGACTCAGGAACTATACTGTAAGAGGGCCACAAGGTGACATTATAGTGTATGGTACAACAATCTGTAACCCCTCCCCCATCAATATAATAATGTCTTGTGGCTCCCATACAGTAATGTATTATTGTTGCTCCTATATGGGGCCACTAGGAGACATAATACTGTATGAGGCTATTCTGAGACCTGTATATTATCCCCTAATGCCTGCTGTAAGAGATCCAGTGCCATCACCATGTGCAGGGCCGCAGAAGACATAGACAAAACAACCTTTATTTATGGCACCCAGGCCGTTAGGGTCTCTCTCTCCTCTTCCCCTACCTTGGACTTGGACTACTGACTGACTGCTCGTGCACTCGGCCAGTGAGCGGAGACTTGAATATGGGATTGAGGAGGAGCCAGGAAGTAATGTGTACGGTACACATATATAAGGGGTGGGCTGTCCCAGATCTAGGAGCACTCAGCGCGCATATGACGTCACACAATCCCGCGGTTATTTGGAAACAGCGATATCGCCATATCAGTGTTTCTTAATACCGCAGTATATCGTTGACACCAGTTTACCGCTCAACCCTAGTCAGTCTGGTGTAAATGTTGCTGCTGGTCAGTCCACGGTCTAGTGTTAATGTTGCACTTGTCAGTTGAAGGCATCTCTGTAGGTCCCATGTTCATATGTGACCGCATTGCTGAGAAAAATGATGTTTTAATTTATGGCAATGAGCCTCTAGGAGCAACGGGGGCGGTGCTATTACTCCCAGAGGCTCTGCTCTCTCTGCAACTTTTGCACCGTCTCCACTTTCATTAACCGGGCCAGACATGTTGATGTGTTCACTGCCTGGTCCTGTCAGTCAAAGTGCAGAGGTGCTTGGCAGTTGCAGAGAGAACAGAGCTTCTAGGTGTAATGGTAACGCCCCTGTTGCTCCTAGAGGCTCATTTGCATATATGAAATCATCATTTTTCTCAGCAGTGCAGACACATATGAACATAGGACCAAAACAGATGCCTTCAGCTGCCAAGTGCACATGTAACCGGTCAGCCAGTGTCATAGGTACAAATCTACTGACAGATGCCCTTTAATATGGCCCTGATTAGTATAGTTACCCTTAATGCCCTGGTAAACGGTGGCATTGGTCCACATTCTCACCTCATGAAGCAGAAAGTGCTCTGAATATGGGGCTACTGTGGTAGTGTGCACGCTAAATCTGTATGAAATATGTAGATTGAAGTGTACATTGTGCCCAAATACTGACTGCAGCTACCCTTATTGTGCCAGTTACCCATGCATTAACATGACATACAGTATGTAGATGGGTCTGGGCTTGTTGTATAAAAGTATGATGCAGAAACTGGTATTTCACGCCAACACGTAGAATTGCCCTCTAGAAATGTTACCCACAGAGTGAGATTACATGCACGTGGACAATTTTCTGCTGTATTATGCCTTCTGTGAATCATTTCATACAATGCAAAGGGATGAAAAAAGGCACACAAACAAGTAAAAGCAGATAAACTATTGAAAATGTGGCAGTCCTGTTCTGACAAGCGCAGCCTACTATGTATCAGGCTGGGGCTACACAGCGACATGTCATGTGACAGAAGTGTCAGAAAAGTATAAGCTACGGTATGACTAAAAAACACTGCAAAGGTCTCAGGAAAGTCACATATACCTTATTTGTACCATTTTATCAATGATCTCTGGCACATTGTTTAAACAGTGCCTTAGAAAAGTGGGGATAACGGTTCAGATTTGCTAATACCGTCTCAAAAAAACAGACCGACAATCGGGGTAATGATCAGAGAGGAACGTTCCTCAGGGTTGGTCTTCAATGTGTGTGCACAGTGGAGCTTAAACGTTTGTAAACCCTTCAGAATTGTCTATATTTCTGCAGTAATTCGACTTAAAACTTCAGCAGATTCGGACAAAAGTCCTAAAAGTAGATAAAGAAAACCAAATCAAACAAATGAGGCAAAAAATATTAGACTTGGTCATTTATTAAGGAAAAGTATCCAATATCACATGTCTATGAGTGACAAAAGTATGTGAGCCTTTGCTTTCAGTATCTAGTGTGACCCCCCTTGTGCAGCAATAACTCCAACTAAATATTTCCGGTAATTGTTGATTAGTCCTGCACATCAACTTGGAGGAATTTTAGCCCATTCCTCCATACAACACAGCATCAGCTCTGGTATGTTGGTGGGTCTCCTCCCATGAACTGCTCATTTCAGGCGCTTTTTCAACATTTCTATTAAAATTTAGGTCTTTGACTAAATTTGGCCCTTCCAAAACTTTTGTTTTTATTCCTTAACCACTGTTTGGTAGAACGACTTGTGTGCATAGAGTCATTTACTTGCTGCATTACCCACATTCTCTTGAGATTCAGCTCACAGACATTTTCCTTTTGAATTTGCCGAGTTCATTATTCCATCAATTATGGCAAGCGGACCTGGCCTAGATGTAGTAAAACAGGCCCAAACCATGATGCTACCACCATCAGATAGGATGAGGTCTTTATGCTTGAATGCTAGTTTCCCTTTCTCCAAATATAACTTTTCTTATTTAAACCAAAAAGTTCTATTTTGGTCTCGTGCATCCAGAAAACATTGTTCTGGCTTGTTCAGGTGATCTATAGCAAACTCTAGATGGGCAGCAAGGCTGTGGAAAGCAGTGACTTAGTCCTTGCAATCCGTTGCTGTTCAGTGTCCTCCTGTTGGTGGACTCATAAACATTAAAGGGGTTTCTGAGATTTTTTTTTTTTTTTTTTTACTGATGACCGCCGATCATCTGTTTGAGAAGGGACTGTCTCTCCTGTGCCTTCTCTGCTTTTCCTAGGCCAGTGACGTCACGTTCATTGTTCACGTGGCCTAGGAGCAGCTCACCCCCATTCAAGTGGGCCTGAGTTGCTATACCAAGCACAGCTGCCATACTATGTACGCCACTGTGCTTATTAAGCTGCGAGAAGGTCGTGGTGCTCACAGGAATGCCGCAGCTTTCTCAAAACAGCTGATCGGCGGGTGTCCCGGGTGATGGACCCCCACCGATCAGATACTGATGACCTATCCAGAGGATAGGGCATCCATAAAAAAAATCTCAGAAATAATTGGCTAATATGAGAAAGGCCTTTAGTTGCTCAGAGTTCACGTTGGGTTCCTTTTTGACCCTGCAGACTATTACATGCCATGCTGTTGTGATCTTTGTTGGTCAGCCAATCCTGGGGTGTGTAATGATGTTCTTGTGGATTTGTAGAGTCCGATCTTTGTGGATTGGTAGAGTCCAAATTTACAGGTGGTTTTGTAACCTTTTTTCTAGCCTAATGAGCATCAACAACTCTTCTCCCAACTCTGTCCTTAGA